>JAGPOY010003569.1:0-12999 GCA_018983105.1 Silene uniflora | reverse complement strand
TAAAAAAAAAAATTAATTGATGTTTTGATAGTCCTCTGTCAATCATTTGATACTGTTAGATCAATTATAATTATGCCTTGTGTTGGATTCATGCACTATGGAACTTTCTGGGCGAACATTCAACTCATTCGATGTTTTGATACTCCTCATCTCAATCATTTGATAATGTTAAAAAAAAAATTTCAATTGATGTTTTGATAGTCCCCGTCTCAATCATTTGATACTGTTAAAAAAAATCAATTGATGTTTTGATAGTCCCCCGTCTCAATCATTTGAAATTCTAATCTTTCGATGGGGTACAATTCTATTATTTATCTATTACACTAACACTTCATAGACTAATTCCTAAATCCTTATATTATTTAATAAACTAACATTTAATATCTAAAAAACAAAACACAAATTTCCGTTATAATATTAACCACTTTATTCGCTCTTTCTCCCACTTAATTTTTTTTTTACAACTTTAAAAGTTTAACTTTTAATTCAACATTATGTTTAAAGTCTCTTACATAATAAGTATATTTTGAGAGATTCAAAATATTTGGGGTGATAGCTAAGTCACAAGGATAAATCCTATTTATAATCATGGGATCAACCTCCCTTATGATAATTTTCTGATGTAGGACAATTCAACTATTTATACGTAATATATTTATTACACCTATATTATTTTTTAATGTGGGACTAATAACATAGTATTTAAAAGTACACCATATTTTTTGAACATAATTCGACACCCAACCGTTTTAATAATAAGCAAATATTATATTATTTATTAATATTCATACGTTTGTTTTTAATTTTTTTTAATCATAATTAAAATATGTGCAAATCATATTAACCTATATTCTAATGATATAAATTTTTTAACACAATTCTAATTATATTATTTAAATGTAGTATATTTATCGAAGTACATAATTTTTAATATGTGTATATTATATGAAATCTATAGGTAGAAAATATACTGATTTCATATAATGATTAAACTCTTAAGAGTTCAAAAGATTTTGGGTTGATACCTAGGTTTAAAAGATGCTTCATATTATAATCATAGAATCATGCACCTTATTCAAATCTTCTGATGTGGGACAATTCTATTATTTATATGTAGTATATTTGTCATACACTCATACCTATATTATTTTTCAATGTGGGACATATAACATACTATTAAAATGCACCATCTTTATATGCAAAAATTATATGAAATCTATACTCTAATGATAACATCTCTTACCACAAATCTAATTATATTTTTTTTTCATAATTTTTTTTTACCACTGTTGTACACATATTATTTTTCTTTGAAAGTAAAACCACTTAGTCTCGATCATTAGATAGGGATCGGATATCTACATCGTACATATAGCGACTCATTATTAGTAAAATATTTAGTTTTATACTGTGTTAGGAGACTATCATTAGTAAACCTTTACTTTTGTATTGTGCTTTATAAGTTAGCTATTGTTTTAAATGAAAACAACTTTATGTGTGTTAGTTGTACATTATTACAGGTTGCCTATGTGACACCAACATTAAGTGATTTCTTCTTCTCTTATTCATGTTCTTAACTCTTTTCCGGGTAGTTCTCATCGATCTCCACTTTACTTTTTTATATCATACCGTAGAGATAATGATAGAAAATTTTAAGAGTTCTTTAAAATAATATTTATAAGACTCGAAAAACTTTACTTTATATATCATATCGTAGAGATAATGATAGCGAAAATCTTAAGAGCTCTTCAAAATACTAGTAATATTTATGAGACTCGAAAAATTTTTGGTTGATTCATAAGGTCCAAATATGCCTCTTATTTATAATCGTAAGATCACACCACCTTATACTAATCTTTCGAGGTGAGACAATTCTACTATTTATATGTAGTATATTCACCACACCTAACAAACTAAAAAGTACATAATGTTACATCTAACACCTTATTAAATGTAGGAGTCCCTAAGTTACTATTCATGGATGAATAGTAACTTGTCTAATGAACAGTAACTTTTTTGGGCTGTGGTGGATCATTTTGTCGGGTTGGTAAGGCGGGTTGCTGCGGTCCAATGCGTTTTTGTCTTTGTCTTACCACTCACTCATCTACATGATTCAGCCCAATAACAAAATAATCAGCTTAGGTTATACGGAGTATTTCCCTTGGGCTTTTCACTCCCCGATCAACTAAAACTTGTTGCTGGCCAATACCTTACTTCGACTTCTCTCCCTCTTTTCCTTTCCATCACTCATTTCACCATACCATCACCTTACCGCCATAGTACCATACCACCATACCTTGCTCTCCCACTCCTAATCTTCTTCTGCTCTCCTCCACTCATTTTATTTCTTCTTTCCGTCAAGGTGAATGATTTAACTAATTGATATTTTTATTAGGGTTCTTCCGATTTACGGATTTACCCAATTGCTGTTTTAATAGGGTTTTAAGGAAATTGATGCTGTTGTGCATTGTAATTTCTCAACGATTTTGCCTTTTTCTTTTGGTATTAGATTGTAACCAAGCCCTAAATCACACATTTCTTAAGAATAACACATATAGTTGATAGTTGATTCTTGATTGAGTGATACGCATGCCATCAGTATTTCCATTACTCATCTTTACCATGTTGATTGTTAAACTTGCAGACTCATCTTTCCCGATCATTGATAGATTGGTTGAACGCTCGATTTGAAGCGACGAACTGAGATTCACCATTGAGAATGTGTGTAATTTTATTTGGATGTATTTGTGATCTATAGCTAATTTTAGTCGCTCGGTATTTCAAATCTTATTGCGTTAGGGTGTGATTGTTGTATAAAGTATTTAGCTTTTGGTTATGGAATACAATGTTTTCTTGTTGTCATATCTTTTAGTGTGTTAATGCCTTGATGTTTAGACTTTAGATCATGGCTGGTTGCAGACTTGCAGCTGAATTTCAGGTTCTCTAAAAGACGTACACCAAGTGTTTGGCAAAATGCTCAAGAGAAATTGCAGCAAATACCTGCAAGGCAGCCTGTTAGCTAGCATTATAGGTATTGTCGGATGGTTCTATTTATCATTTTGCCTATTTCTTGCCTTTCCTAATTCCCCATGTCCCTACTTTCTCGATTTCTCAGTTCACCATACTTATTCTTCAGCGCCCAAAGTGCTTCATTCACTACTTTGCCTATCAACTATTCACCTTTTTTATGTTTAATGTTGTTTGCTCAGGTTTAGTTCGATCAACCTCCCTCCTGTTACTCTATTCACTCCTCCGTTGGGGCCTTTTAATTTCTCACTGCTAAATTATCCCCTTTTTTTTCTTAACCCTCATGTATATGGTATCCTAAGTGAACCCTGGCGATGTTCGAGATGTTTCGTCTTCTCTAACGACATGTCCTTGCTGATTATTGATTTTGATTGCTGTTATTAGCTGTTTTACAATTACATAATTATTAATTCATTACTATTGTAGGGGTATTGTCTTCTGGATTCCAGTTTCTTGATAATTTGTTTGAATATGATCACGAGGGAAGGGCTACTGCTAAAGAAGCATTGGTAAGTGGTAAGTTCTAAATTACATTTCTTAGTACATGATAGGTTAGTAGCCTTTTTGTTCTTCCCTTTGAAACTCTCTTTCCAAGAGAAGGCAATGAGTGAACCAGAATCAAGTTCCTTCTTTTCTCCTCTCATAAAACCGTAATTTCTCAAATTGATCTTTACAAATTCAGAAATGAGTGAAGTATTAGATGGATATGAGCGACAGTACTGCGAGCTATCTGCTAACCTTTTCCGAAAATGTTCCTTCGTTTCTCTTCTCTCTGATCAAGGTACTTACTCTTTTTAATTTCTCTTGTTTTGTTAATCATCGATTTAATCGTCAATTGCATCTTCACAAATTTCAAGTTAAGAAACTAATCACCGTTCTCGTTATTTATCAAATAAATTGCTATTTGAGGTTTGTAAATCTTGGTGACATAATTGAATCATTCCAAGTCCTGCCATTAGTTTACATTTGTGTTTTTATGTAAATATGGGTCATAACGTCTTTAGAGACGTTTGATTACTCGATTGTTGCATTTGTGCCTGGGATTAGTGAAGTTTGGATGAACAATGCTTTTTCAGAAAGATAGATCTTGCCATACTGTAAACAAATTGAATCTCTGGCCCTATTTTGGTTAATTTGGTATCAGGAATTAGTTTTCCGTGGCGAGTTGTTACCTCTATTTGGCTGAACTGGGAACACCTTACCTACTTCTAGAATGTTCTATCTTTAGCTTTGCGATGGGTCAGGTTATAAAATAAATAATCCCGGCCTCTTGCTTACTTACAACATGGGGTCTCACATTCTTATTCTATCAAATATTTTGCAGTTTCACTCAAGATCTGATGTACACAGTACACTCCATCAAATTTTTGCAAATTGAGGTGCTGATGCTACCGTGGAAGTGCGTAGTTCTGACTTTGAAGATATTTATGTTCATTGAAACACACCATAGACATACCAATGCTGCTAATGTACGTATTCCATGCCATTACACCCATGACACACTTGCACGTCCACAACATTTACTGAGTCATTTTGTAGGTAAATTAGCCTTGGCATCATTTTTAGTCGAAGGTCAAAAAAAGGGTCCATTTGAATTCAGATTAGAAGCTCCATTCTCCATCTGATGTAAAAATCAATATCCTAAGAATGACCGTATTTAAAAATCTCTCTAATTGGGAAGGAGCGAAAGAGTAACTGCCTTTTCTCTGACTATTAACCGAAATAGTATCATATGTGAATTTATATGTGTCGTCTTGAATTTACATGAATCGTCTATCATTATATGAGTTTTTTTCTCTGGTTTTACAGGAACTCTAGAAGGTAGTCAAGGGAGAGTATGGTAAGAGCTGAGAAAGTACAAATAACTTTGCAAAAGATGGGCCTCTCAAAATGTTTTGTACATTGTACTCTGGCTTTCAATGATTCTCTGGACGGCTCATTTGACATTTTTCTCTTATTTGCTTCAATAAGTTTTTTGAACTTTCTTAGTTCTTATGCAAAAACTATAATGAAGTTTCAACCGCGTTAGATAGAGCACGGCGTAGGACGTGTTAAGTTCCTTTCAAATTTCATGACGAGTAGGTACATAGAACAGAACAAGTAATGAAGCTTGTCCTATGAAGTGTTGCAGCATCCTAGGCACACTATCATCTTCTTTGATCGTTTCTCGATTTTGATGGGTAGTTTAGGATTAGAAAACTAAGATTAGGCAGAAATTGTTTGATGAACTCTTAACTCAGGTTAGGTGGTGGTATCAATCTATATTTATAGGGCGAGAAAGTATATCCAATACTTGAGCCATTGCCATCTTAGGGGAAAGCTTATACGCTTAAGTTAGTTGATTCTTGCTTATATGGAACAAATTGGATGCAATAATTAATTGAGTCATTGTTATTTTCCATTTTCTCAAGTCAATTGATTAGCAATTTATGTGCGTCGTTTTTAATTAGCTAATTAGCATTTTCCCATTTTGTTTTGGTGTCCTACAGGTTTATTAGTAGCCTTCCAGTTATCATTATGAAGAAACCACTTCTTCTTGGTAAGTTCCTTTGTTCACGATTTCCGATAATAATTTCAATAACGGTTCAAACATTCCAGTTTTTATTTTTAATTTCAACGTTGACAATATATATAAATATAGAGAAAAGGCGGGAAGTTGTTAGTTACTCATGCTATTTCAATTTGATATGTTGCATTATAGTTCCGGTATAGGTTACTGAACTTGATTCGTATTTCAAAACTGCATGCTGAATATTTTACGGAGTAGTATGTAAGTTTCTTGCTTGCTGTGTCAAATACTCAAATTTAAGTTGATGAATTTGCTGAGAATTGGCTCCTCATTATGCACATGTGAGGGTGTCCCACATTTTCCTGTAGGACGAAGAACATCGGGCTCAAGTTCCACATTCTCCCTTTCCTTTCTTTCTGTCGGGTTTTTATGTACTCTTGTTTCAAGGGGGTTTTGATTGATATCTTACACCTTCTATAAATGTCACCTTTGTTGCCTTTGAAATTGTTGGATCTTTGGTTAAATTTGTAGGGAGTATGTATAATCAGTTAGTAAACTTTGTGTTAGCTGTGGACTGTGGTGGATTCATTTATGCTTGAATGACACCAACAGATTTACGGAAATCATTTATTTACCTTTTATGTTCTTTTGTCAAGGGTACGTTAATCAAGACAAATAATTGGGATGGTGAAGAAGAGCAGTTCAGATGGTGATTTTAAATTATTTGCAGAAGAATGAGGTTTCGGGTGGTGAAGAAGAGCAGTTCAGAACGGAGCAACTAGCGAACTAGAACCTTCATCTATGTGGCCACCCTAGAATGTCTTGCCCCTATATTCTCAGGTATTTTCCAGTGAAATTGATCTACTCAACTTTGCTATCATTCTTTGGTTGCACTATTAGCTAAATAAATCAAGATGGCCATCTCACAAGTTTAAATTGAACAAATTTGTTTGTCGGACTGTTCCCGTGTTCTCTACCTTTAGCCAGGCTCGCCACTCTCACATACTTATTTCCACCTTCTCAATTCCTAAATTCCCAGTTCTTGTTAATCATTCCCCTTTTTATTTCCACTTTAATCTATTGATTTCTTACTTTTTCTCATTTTCTGTATGTATCTTGGGATTAGTTTGCCTTTCACCGTAATTTTGTAATTGACAGGGTTTGTAAATGTAAATGCGTTGTTTGTAGTATTTCTTGTTGAGTTGCTAAGCTACTTATATATGTTTATCCTATATGCCAGTCTCTTACTAGAAATTTTGTGGTTAAGAAGCTTACACACACACACACACTCTCCCACATACTCTTACATACACCATCAAATATGTTACTCACTCCATCCTCGCAAATTGTTGCCAGTTACTCTTAACCATTCACTCTTTGCACTCCGTTCATCCCCTATTTCTTTTCTGCTTTTCATTTGTAAAGAATCTCTCTTGTAATGTCATACAGGGATCTTTCTCTTGCTTTGCTGTTGCTGCTCCTGCTTCAGTTTTTTTTTCCACGTCTCACGGAACTGAGTCCCGTTAATTTTAGAGATGTGTCTTGGTCTCTAACAATAGGTACTCCCTGATCTGATGTTTTCTTATTACTTGGATGCTGCTAATCCAGCTAATTAGTATGCCTCTCTGGTTTATTGTTCCACCCTATACTAAACCTGCCTGCATAGAACCCTCCTGCGTAAGAGCGGGAATATACTGCCTGGTAACTCTTGAACTTCTGAACCCTATAAAATCTAACACACCGATAACAAATTTTATTATGCATCTTAGTTTTTCACCTTCTAGGATAGTTCATTGATAATAGAATCTCTATTTTGCAGGCACAGTGGCCAATTATAAAATCAAATCAACCGTTCAATTGATATACACATGGCGATGTTTGTGGTTTTGCTTAGTTGTGCAGAATGTAATGAATTAGATAAAACAACCATTGGAGGTGGAAGGGAATGGGAAAGACAAATCTGATACAGAGGTCAGAAAGCTTAAAATTCTTGAAAAGATGTATGATCTCTCTATAAAGAGAACGGCTAGGCTCATCTTTGGAGATGAATACCAAACGGGCCTTGACCGTGTAAATAAGCTGAACTTTTATATCTATGGTTACATGAACTTCATTTACTCCCCTTGAATTCTACAGAAGTATAATATAATGTTGAGGCTAATTATTTCCAGTCAGTTGCGGTTTATACGATTCATCATTTACTCATACTAGAGAAAACAAGTTTGTAATAGCATTTTAAAGTGTTCCTTTTGCATGGATAAAGTACGAGTTAGTTGATGACGTTTGTTTACTACTAACCCACGACATGTATTCTGTTTGTGCCAATATTTAAAAATACGTATATGATATGTTCAAATTTATTCACTATATCATTTAGCCAAAATGGGCACCCGCCCGCTATATTCACTGGTACAAATTTACGTACCATCAACGATTTGATTCTTCTATGCTGTTTGGAAAAAATATAGGGAGAGAATCCCTGTCACTTTGTGTTACTGAAATTAAATTTTCCAAGGCCACAAGTGGGGAAAAAAAACACAAGTAGTGTCAAGTAAGTTTCGGCACATCTTCGACTATAAGTATACAACCTTAATTGCATTCTAAGAGTAACACAAACCCGCACCCAACCGAAAAAAAAAATTGAAGTACTTACTGCCAGCCTAAGGCGACCAAAAATTTACGTAAAACAACCTCACAACTAAGACAATGTCTATGTTCCGGGTCACATTGAAAATGGTTTTATGTCGCTAATGATACCTAAACGACATCAAGTGATAGCTTGGTTAACTTGGACAACTTAGTAATTAAGGTGAGCACAGTCGTGTCTTATTGGGATTCGGGGGGAGGGAGTACCACAAAAAGAACATCGGATATGTAATGGATTGTTTTCATCGTTGATAAATCTAGCCAGCCTTTCATAGATATCCATGACTGTATAACGAAATATTTGGACTAAATTGCATTTTGACTTTTGTCACCTTATTCAAAGACTGACCTCAATTACGTGTGTTTTTTTATAGTAACTTTTGTGAGAGGTATGGGATATAAATACCTTGGGATAAGGTGCAAGAATGAGAGGTATGGGAAAGACAGAAAGTGGAGGAGGACGAGTAGGAAGGAGTAAAAGGAAAAAGGTAGAGTAGTAAGAGAAGAAAAGGGAAGAGGGGTAATAGTAATAGGAAGATAAGTGATTATAAGAAGAAGTTAAAAAAAAAATTATAAAAAACCTCCACTTGAAAAATAAAATTTATTAAAAATATCGAATTTCATTTTGATTATTGTATTAGTAAGAGAGATTATTGTAATCAGGATGTTATTTTCTTCAAATAAACATAGAGAGGCTAGACATAAGAGGAGGTAGGGAGACATGAAAGTATAAATGGGGAAGGAGGAATAGGAAAGGGGACAAGGAGGATAAGAAAAGGGAGGAGGACGGGGATTATAAAGTGGCAAATGTTACAGGAAAAAAAAAGGGAAAATGGGGAAAAGAAGAAAAGGAGGGAAAAGGGGTGAGGAACGGGGGAAGAGAAAGGGGAAGAGCGAAGGGGAGTTGGACAAATAGTAGGAGGAGAAGAGGAAGGACGAAGATACAGATGAGGGGAAGAGGAAAGGGATGGAAGTCGAGAAAGAGAACAAGGGGAAAGAATAAGAGGTTGAGAGCGGGAAATAGAAAGACGTGAACGATAAGATGAAAGAAAAGAGGGAGGGAGAGGGGGGAGAAAGAGGAATATATGGAGGAGTACTACAAAGAAAAATAGGAGGATGTGAAGTGGAATATATAAGTAAGATCGAGGAGGATAGGGGGCATGGAAGGTATAAGGGAGAGGAAGAGGATATGAATGGAGGTTGAGAAAGAGAGCAACGGGAAAGAAGATGAGGTAGAAAAATGGAATTAGAAGGATGTGAACGATAAGAGAAAGATAGTAATAGAAAGAGAAATGATTAAAGTGAAAAATTAAAATAAATAGAAGGAACTCAACTAAGAAAAATAAAATTTATTAAACCTATCAACTTTCTTTTTCATTAATGTACTCTCTCCCATTCGGAATAAGTGTCTCATTGTGAGGATGACACAAGAATTAAGAAAATGAGTTAAATAATGTAAATTATTGTAGTGGAGTGATGTAAGTGGAGAGAGGGAAGGTAATGTGGGGTATTATTGTGAGTGAAGTGATTAAAATACGTATTGTTATAGGGTGAGTTGGGGTATTGTTGTGGGTTGAAGTGATTAAAATAAGTATAAAACATTACCAAAAATAGACAATGGGACATTATTGTGAATAGACGGAAATGGACAATGGGACAGTTATTATGAATGAGAGGGAGTATTAGTTAGTAGAAATAATTTTAGCCAAGATATCATTTTCTTGGAAGAAGTATAGGATAGCTGATGTAAAAAACACAAGAGGACACAGGGAGCCATGGAAATAGAATGAGGGGCGAATAGGAAATGGATTAAGGAGGATGATAAGAGGTGGAGGATGAGGAAGCGACAACATTAAAGAGAAAAGAGAGAAGGAAATAGGGAAATGAGGGGAAGTGGTAGAGAAATAAGGGAGTAAAGGAGGAAGGAGGACTAAGTTGATGGGTGTACTTCGCCATACGCCAATGATCCTAATTCTCTAGAATACTCGCACATTCTGTCCTAAGACTAAACACACACGATAACACGATAAAAACAGCAACCAAATTGCAAGCGTTAAGCGAATAAACCATCTAAGCAACAACCGCGGTTAAGCCGGATATTCATGCTCCCGACAAAGTTAGATACGGAATATTTAGGGATGGTTATAATCTTGTTTGCAATTGATAGAGTCGTCAAAAAAATTATAACAACAAGAATTTCATTGTGAAGGTCACTCGAATGTATAGAAAACCAAACCAAATAAATCAAGATACGCTAACAAACACATGAAACGCTAACAAACACATGAAATATCTTGGGGGACCGCGCGCAACGCGCGTGGTGCAACCAACTAGTACTAAGAAATATACCATCTTTAATATTTGCAAATAATATGAAATCTATACTCTAATGATAGCATATTTTACCACGAAGCTAATTATATTATTTGCATAATTTTTTTACCGACATGTTTTTGCCAAATGATATGTAAAAGTTTTTTATATAAAAATTGGAAATATCACTTGAATATAATTTAGGAAATATATATTATGGTAATTAAAATATCTTCCACTTTATTTTTTTAAATCAAAAATATTAATTATGATACTTTCCTTAATTGATTTTTGATGATGTGGACGCTCTAGAATCGCTCGAAAAAACTATATTTTATATATTGATATATTGATTATATACAATATTATAAACATGCATTTGCACATACATGGACATTAGTAACGTCTTTTTTGTGTTTAATTTATCTTGTGTTCCATCATCCCTCTTTTTTTTTTTTTTGGTACTTAAGAGTGGCTTGCCCAGAAAATGAAGAAGGGCTAATTAGCAACTAAACGAGGGAACACAACCCTTCTCTAAGGATAGAACGAAGCCCATCTGGTGGCTTGTCAAGAATCGTAGTAGAAGCGGGGTAATGTATCCCGGCGTTAGCTAACCAATTAGCTTCTCGAAACACGTGATCAATGTGCACTGACCATCCGCTTAAACTGAATTCTTTGCATCCAAGGTTGTTATTTAGCAATTGCTCCTCGCAAATAAACTTGACACAAGTTTTATTATCCATATGGACGAATACTTTAGTCAGCCCCATCGTTCTAGCATGCTCCAAACCGGTGACGAGTGCTCTCATCTTTGTAAGGGATGATTTGTCGTAATAAGATAAAGACAATGAGATACGAGAGGAGACACGAAAGTGAGATAGAAGTTCTCAACTCCTCAAATACAGTCATAATCATCATAAAATATCACTCGTCAATATAAAACTTATTATTAAATCCGTCCTCCTCCCGTAGAAGTTAGAACGATCCTGTAGAAATGTTTTATTCCACCACCTAAGCCAAATATGCAGTACATAACGAGTAGATTTATTAAATTCTAAAGCCCTTAATCTGAAATGCCGAACTTCCCTTCATTTATCCATCCATATAACGCATCGAAGACACTTCCCGTCAAGAAGTAACTCAAATGCTTTATTGACCTCTTCTAACTTCATCTCATGTGTTACGAATTCATCTAAGTGCAGTTTCTGATAACAATCAAACACAAGTAAAGAATAATTAGTATTACGATTATGAGTCGACAGTCGACACTTGAATATGGGTGGTAATTCTTAGACACATTATTTCAAATCAAATTCATGACCGTCTCAATGATTTTGAGGGCCTTCTGATAACAACGTGATCATAAACTAGTGACGGAAAAAAAATACTCCCTCCAATTCACTATATTCACTACAAAAAGCCATGGCACGGTACTTAAGAAAAATCGTTATAAAACAATAAAGGACAAAGGGTGGGGTTTGTGTGTAAGAGAGAGGGATGAATTATTAGGAGTTAAATAAGAAATTGTGGGGCCAAAACATTAAAAAGGTAATAAAATAGGAGTAAAAGAGTTGTGTGGGGTTTGGTGATATGAGAGAGGGATGAGTAAAATAAGAGTAAAAGTTACCAAAAAAGGAAGTGTAGTGATTACTTGAATAATCCGTTTTTGGAATGTGTAGTGATTATAGTGAATTGGAGGGAGTATATACCTTTTCCAAATACCAGTTAACAAGGGTAGGAACATCAGATTTGGCCTTGAGGCCTCCAAATAAGGCCCCTGACAGAGTTTTTCCGTTGTCTAGCACGTCGTGAAAGTTTAATTTTATCTCCGACCCTGGCTTATCAACGCCCAATATCACCGTCTTCCCCCATCCCTGCATTCGTACAATCACATTAATACTTGATCATTCCTTAACAAATTCTTGCATGACAAACTCTGAAAGTAACAATCATATTATGGAGTTATATCGGGATTAGTTTGAAAGAGGGACGAGTTTCTTAGATTGGGTTAGCTTTCAGTAGCTCCATAAACATGAAAATCTTAGGAGCGAGAGAGAAGCAGACCTTTCGACAGCAAGCATAGGCTTCTTGAACTAAAGATGACATGCCTACACACTCAAAGCAGTAGTCTGCTCCGCCTCCTGTCATTTCCTTAATAACCTGCATCAAATATTGACATAATAAATCTCATGAAAACCGCCTTGTAGTAAATTACTACAATTAAAGCGGGATGGATGAAATGGAAAAGTGCCACAGGGTTTTTATGCGATAAGGATATGCCCCAAAGATTAAAGGGAAAATTTTATCGCACGGCAATTAGGCCCGCCTTACTTTACGGCTCGGAGTGTTGGGCTGTGAAACATTGCCACATTCAAAAGATGAGTGTGGCGGAGATGCGTATGTTGAGGTGGATGTGCGGCCATACAAGGAAAGATCGGTTAAGGAATGAGGTGATTAGGGAGAAGGTAAAAGTGGCGCCAATAGAGGACAAGATGATGGAAAAC
>JAGPOY010003568.1:0-13005 GCA_018983105.1 Silene uniflora | reverse complement strand
AAATAACCTTATCCTTATAATAGGAATATCATACCAAAATTGTAACATGTCAATGAAATAACACAAAGGACGAAAATAGAGTAGATAAATCTCGCGACATTATTTAATGGGAAGAACCATGATTGATTTCACTTTTGCACTTCTTGCTCTCTCATTCTCGTGCAACCTTAAATTAATGTTTTGCTACAAATTTTCCTTTTCTTTTTTAGTCACTTGAATAAGCATTACATTATGCAGATACGTAAACAAGTATGCATTTCTCTTTCTAACTAATGCATTGAATTAGTACGCAAAACAACCAAAACAACTCGGGTTTTTGACTGAAGGACGCAACAGGCGGTTTAATTACATGCTTAAGCTTACCTTCAGCCATTAAAGTCAACAAATCAGTAAAAGGCAATCTATTAGTGACAGCAGGTAACCCTTGAGAGCATGTTTTAAACCGCTAAGGGGTCAATGTTTCGACATTATTCTTAGAAATACGCTTCTTCTCAGCAAATTTTGATGCCATAGCGGGTTGTGGCAGTGAAGTTGAAATAACAGTAAGAGTTACAGATAAGCGGAATTGGCATGAAATTCTAGGGTTTAAACAAGATGGGCAATTATATCAACTTATCAATTGAAAAAAAAAAACACAGTAGATGAACACAAATTGGGAATTAGGGTTTACTTAAAATTGAAACGAAAAATTAGACAAGAACAACCAACTTACCAATTGAAGAGAACAAAAAGGATGAAGGAGATTACGAGTGCAGCAGAGCGAACGAAGCAGACGAAGCGGCGCGCGAATTTTTGAGGAAGAAGCAGGAAGGAAAGTATGTAATCGCCTAAAAGAGGAGTACTAATTAATTAGAAAAAAACAAATTAATGGAGTGTACACTCCTTGCGTTGAATTCATACGGAGTATATAAGAAATTAATAATTAATAATTAAAAAATTAATATAATAATAGGAATAGGGATATAGGCGCTTCCTTGTACCCATCACATAGATAATAGTTATCAGCTTAGGCGTTTTATATTATAGTTTTAAAGAACAGCTTTGTGTTTCGAGCGTTCTCTATTAATCTAGAAAACGCCTATCCAATTAAGGTGTTCTCTATCTAGTGTTACTTATTCCATTAATTGTAGTAGTGAAAAGAGCCGTTTGGACCTGATCATAAGGGGTCATTTGGAACTTCGGCGGGAGTTTATTCTTTGGAGCTTTTGGGTTGGACAATCTAGTCTAACAATTTGTACCTTTTTGATGGAGGTAATTTGTGCTGGCTTAGAATGTTTGCTTTTGTTTTGGTTTCGACTTGAGTTTTGTTGCCTTGGTGTAGGCATTTTTGTGGTGGTCATGACACCTAGTATACTCAAGTGAGACATTTGTTTTGTTCGTGGCATTTGTGTTCCTTTGGGGACACTTTGGTACGACGGTACATTTGGCCACGAAGTTTGGAGGAAATTTTGTTTTGGAACCTAGTGTGTGTTTGTTTTGGTACACCGTCCCATCATTAGTGACATTGGATATCTCATATATTTGTGTTGGCGTTTTGGTAGCTTTTGTCCTCTTCGGAGTGTTGTTACGTTTGGCCTTCCTGTTGGTATGAAGGTATGTTGGGTACATTGGGTACTTCGTATATTTGGTCACGTTTGTTGCACACTTGGTTTGTTTGTCCATTTTGGGGGTTGTGTTCAAGTTAAAGTGGAGACTATCGGGACAGGTAGTGACTTGAGGATCGACTCTGTTGAAGCTGATTTGGGTTTAGTATGTTTTTTGGATTGGATAATTCAAGTCAAGGTGGAGATTGTTAGGAATTTGTGCCTTGAATTTGTGTCGAAGACGAACTAAGCTAAAGGCGAAACGAAGAAAAGAATCAAAGAACAAAGGGAGACTGGTCATTGTGGCGCGAGTCGTCCTTGAAGCTGCCTTAGTGCATGTATGCGTGAATTGCTTCATGATTTGTTTATCTTGGAAGTTAGTGGGTGTAGGTCCCACGTGCACTTTCCTAATCTTCATGTTAATAGTCTTTCACGCAGGTTTTGGGTTCTTTGGTAAGTTTCGGTAGTTCGGTTGTTTTAGGAAATTATTAATTAATTTTCTAATTGTCTTTGTTTCCTAATTAGACTAGATCTTTTAATTAGGACAGAATAAATCTATATAAAGGCCCTTATATTAGTCTAGGTTAATTAAGGAGGAGGAGATAGTATATGTGAGCACAATCTTATGAGAGTCGATTTGTGAGGTTCCCTCCGAGAGGAAGCTTCAGTTTGTTACGGGCTCAAGAAGATTGGCGTTCGTTTGTCTTTGGAGATCAAAGGAGTCTGTTTGGATCTTGCTAGCCTCAAGATCGTTTGTCCTTCATCTCGTTTGGGTAGTCTCTTTTGTCTATTTGAGATTACTATTTTGTTGGTAGAATAGGTATACTTTTGGCTCATATTGAGCGCGTGTATACCGGTCTACTGTTGTGCTATTATCTCCACAATAGTGAATTTGCTCTCCTTCAAGGTGGACGTAGCCAGTTATTTGACTGGTGAACCACGTATATCTGTGTGTCATCTTTATTTGTTATTCGCGATTATTTTGTTTTTATCACCCTAATCAATTAACTATTTGGTAACGGGACGCCTCCGTTACAACATGTGCATTGTGCAACAAGACGAAGACGGAAGAAAACTACAAGTCTACCACTCCTACAATACTGCATATGATTAGTAGTCTACACCGACACTTCAACTGCCAAATTATTACTCCGTATAATATCAAAAAGTTTTGCTTTGGAATGATTGAAATAAGACGGGATAAATATTACCATTTTTTTGAAATAAAATGCAACTATTTAATGACAAAATGTTATAACTAAAATTGTTACTTTGCACCCTGAAAATGATGGTAACATTTTATCAGAAAATAGTAACATTTTATCGTAAAAATGGCTTCATTTAACCCGCCTAAATAAGAATTTGCGATAATGGCTGCTCAACTACTCTTTGATCCAATTTATGGACTATACAACCAGTTATATATGTTGTACGGTGTAGAATCTGAGTTTTGTAATAAAATATCGAAGTTTTATATTAAAGAATATAAGTTTTACTAGTTTGAATGCCCATGCGTTGCAACGGGGTAATTAACTTATTTATAATGAAAAAAACGTTGTAAGGATTTAATGTTTACATTTTTCGTCTAATCATTTGTTTACATATTTTTAATATATATCTCTTTAAAAAAAAATAGATTAATATATACGTGGATTAACTCCTATTTATAATTATATAATCATCCCACCTTATGCTAATCTTTCGATGTGGGATAATCTACTATTTATAAGTAATATATTCACCAAACATGGATTATTTTTCTGATGTGGGATAATTCTACTATTTATACATAGTATATTCATCAAACCTGCATTATTTTTCAATGTGGGACAAATAACATACTAAGAATTATACCATCTTTTTTGCACTTAGTTCGACATTCAACCAGATCCTGAATACCGTATACGAACAATTGTTACTCACTATATCTAATAACATACTAATAATTACACCATCTTTTTCAATTGATACTCATTAATATTTGCTCGTTTTTTTTCTATTTTTTTTATCATAATTGAAATACGGAAATTTTCTGTGATACCCCTTAATTTTGTCAGATTTTCCATACTACCCCTACTTTTAGGCAACTGCTTATGGCACCCTTGAGGTTCCATTTTTTTATCCATGGTAAACCTAATGTAAAAGCTGTTAAATGGACGTTAAGTTTGATGAAGTGGCGATAAAATAGTAATTAAAAAATAATACTCCATTTATTGTTTTAATGGTACGGATATCTCTCTTTTAAATGAAAATCTAATTAACTGTATCATTATAATATTGAAAATTTTTCATGGTAGCCTTGAACTTTGATAGATTACACATGTTGCCCCTAAATTTATGTTTCTAGTTTTCTACATATGGTACCCTTGTGTTCACCTTTTTTCTTCCCCATAATACCATTTGGCAAGCTTCCATCATAACACCGTCATTCTTATAACTTGTGACGCCTTTTTTCATTATCTATTACACTAACACTTCATAGACTAATTCCTAAATCCTTATATTATTTAATAAACTAACATTTAATTTAATACCTAAAAAACAAAACACAAATTTCCGTTATAATATTGACCACTTTATCGCTCTTTCTCCCCCTTAATTTTTTTTACAACTTTAAAAATTGAACATTTAATTCAACATTATGTTTAAAGTTTCTTATATAATAAGTATATATTTTGAGAGATTTAAAATATTTGGGGTGATAGCTATGCCCCAAGGATAAATCCTATTTATAATCATGGGATCACCCCACCTTATGATAATTTTCTGATGTGGGACAATTCAACTATTTATACGTAATATATTTATTACACCTATATTATTTTTCAATGTGGGACGAATAACATATTTAAAAGTACACCATATTTTTTGAACCTAATTCGACACCCAACCCGTTTTAATAATAAGCAAATACTATACTATCTACTAATATTTATACGTTTGTTTTTAAAATTTTTTAATCATAATTAAAATATGTGCAAATTATATGAACCTATACTCTAATGATATAAATTTTTTAACACAATTCTAATTATATTATTTAAATGTTGTATATTTATCGAAGTACATAATTTTTAATATGTGCAAATTATATGAAATCTATAGGTAGAAAATATAATGATTAAACTCTTAAGAGTTCTCCAAGACAATACTTAAGAGATCAAGAGATTTTGGGTTGATACCTAGGTTTAAAAGATGCCTCATATTATAATCATAGAATCACGCACCTTATTCAAATCTTCTGATGTAGGACAATTCTATTATTTATATGTAGTATATTTCTCATACCTATATTATTTTTCAATGTGACATATAACATACTATTGAAATACAACATCTTTAATATGCAAAAATTATATGAAATCTATACTCTAATGATAACATCTCTTACCACGAATCTAATTATATTTTTTTTCATATTTTTTTTTTACCAATGTTGTATACATATTATTTTTCTTTGAAGGTAAAACCACTCAGTCTCGATCATTATATAGGGATCAGATATCTACATTGTACATATAACGACTCATTATTAGTAAAATCTTTAGTTTTGTACCGTGTTAGGAGACTATCATTAGTAAACCTTTACTTTTGTATTGTACTTTGTAGGTTAGCTATTGTTTGAAATGAAAACAACTTTATGTGTGTTAGTTGTACATTACAGGTTGCCTATGTGACACCAACATTAAATCTCTCTTATTCATGTTCTTAACTCTTTTCCGGGTAGTTCCCATCGATTTCCACTTTACTTTTTATATCGTATCGTAGAGATAATGATGCAAAATTTTAAGAGTTCTTTAAAATAATATTTATAAGACTCGGAAAATTTTACTTTATATATCATATCGTAGAGATAATGATAGCAAAAATCTTAAGAGCTCTTTAAAATAATATTTATGAGACTCGAAAATATTTTGGTTGATACATAAGGTCCAAATATGCCTCTTATTTATAATCATAAGATCACACCACCTTATAATAATTTTTCGATGTGGGACAATTCTACTATTTATATGTAGTATATTCACCACACCTACCTTATTTTCCAATGTGGGACAAAGCAAACTAAAATGTACACAATGTTACATATTAAGAAGTATATCATCTTTAATATGTGCAAATAATATAAAATTTATACTCTAATGATAGCATTTTGTACCACGAAGCTAATTATATTATTTGCATAATTTTTTTACCAACAATTTTTTGCCAAATGAAATGTAAAAGCTTTTATATAAAAATTGGAAATATCACTTGAATATAATTTAGGAAATATATATTACGGTAATTAAAATATTTTCCACTTTATTTTTTACATCAAAAATATTAATTATGATACTTTCCTTAATTGATTTTTGATGATGTGGACGCTCCAGAATCGCTCAAAAAAACTCTCTTTTATATATATATATAGATTAGAAAGTATTGAACTCATTCATTTACACGTTAAAAACATGAACTTTGATAATATGATACGTACCCTAGTCTTTAAGGCCCCGTTCTTTTAGGCTTAATCTCAATTCTTATAAGTTCAGTTTAACCCAGATCGATTTAGTTCAATTCAGTTCATTTTATATAAATTCGTTTTTTCAAAGCCTGCAGGGTATAGTAGATTTCAAATTTTTTAATTAAATTGTTGATTTGTTGAGGTTTATTGTACAACACTATTAGTTCGCTTCCTCTGTGATTTTTTACCCACAACGGAGAATCTTGGCGCCACCACTGGATGGACCTGCTAACATTTATTTTTGTTTTAAGTTGATAACCTTCATCGGAATAATCTATCTATATACTTAAAAGAGGATGTTTTCGAGCATTTTGATTGGCTATTGTTTTGAAGCGATTTCAGTGGTTGTTGTTTTTATTGAATAAATTATGTGTATAAATAAAAGATATAAAATAAATAAAATAAAAAGATATATTAATTGTGAATTTAACAATGCGTATATTTTAGTATGAGGTAAACACCTCTTAATTTCCACTATATAATAAATAGAAATTAAATATACTAATTAAATATAGTTTGAAATGCAATATTTGTGTTTTCTTTTATAATTGCTCTAATTGGTGTATAAAACCCTTACAAGACGGCTGAATTTAATTTGAGTGTTGTGGACTAGAACAGTAGAACACTAACTACGCTTACATATATTGTCCACCAAGTTTAAAGGGATAATCACATTTTAATTAACTGATTATTGATTATTGAAACAACATATTTACGAAATCGATTTGTCACTCGACATAACAAATTTTAAAGGGATAATCACATATGTGGATTATGGAAAATTTAGAGTAATCGATTTGTCTAAATTTACAAATCATTAAACTAACATGAATGAATGAGCTAATGCTAGATACGAGACTGCCTAAAAAAGCTAAATCCCCTATTTACTAAATGAATAGGCGAAACTCAAAGTTTCCCGCCTAAATATATTTCCTAGAATAGGTCTTGGTATTTTTAGCATGTATCTATATTAATTAAACTTATAAAAGAATAACCACTTTATATTGACCTGGACACGTGTCACTCTCTCCTTAGTTTTTTTCCCGCCCAAGTATGAATAAACCCTAGAGTAATCTTTTCCCTATTCTTTTCCCTATATGAAACCTGCAACCGCAGTCATGAGTCATCATCTATTATATGCAATATGCTTCTCCCTCTCATCTTTGATATAATTTCCTACCTCTATTGCCTTCGTCTACCTTCGTATTTTCACTGGAATTTTAATCACTCATCATCATTTCATATCTCTAACACATCCTCCAATTCCATCTCAGCCTCTACAAAGAATTAAAGGAGGTTCTTTTATTAGGTAATAATTTGCACAAATTAGTTTTGATTTTTTTCATAATTACTTCTATTGATATGATGATATCTAGGAAATTCTGATTTATTTTTATCGATTTGAGTTTTCTATGCATTCTTCATAATTGTATTTAATTCGTAATATGTAATTGTTGATTGTAGATGATGGATTTGGACTGGGTAATGATTTTATGCTTATTTGGATGACCATACTTTATCCCCTGAACGAAAATAAAGAAAGGAAGCGCAGCATAACGGCTGTGCATAACGACTCTCGGACTCTCCGAACTCGATGACTCTTTCTGCTCCCGCTCCGAATGGGATATGCGACCATAACGACTATGTGCATGAACTCGATCTTTAGCCCTGGAATCTGTAAGCTTTCTATGTTTCTTTCTAGGTAATTTCTAAATGGAAATTTCGTAAAACTAATTTTATTACTTTCAATAGGACCATTTTAGCTTTGGGTCTCAGTTGTTATAATTTCACATTCGAAAGCAGAGATTATAAAGTGAATAGTTATCATTTTCCTTTTACATAGTTTTCGTATCCCTCACTCTCACATCCATATACTACGCATTTTCTTCTATAAATTCAACTCTGTCAATTGCTCATTACCGTACGGAGTTCTTATTATTGCCCCTTATACGCAGTAGGTTTTTGGTGTACCATCTAGCGTTTATTTACAACACCTCAACAAGACCAAATGTTTTCTCTTTCTCTCAATTTATTTACAACACCTCAACTCATGAAATGAACATATTGTTTTTTTGGTAATTTCTGTAACTAACTCTAATTGGTTTATGTTGTATTTTCTTTTCCTGATTCTTCTACTGTTAGTCGTTTGGTTATTGACTTTCCGATCGCTAGGTTTTTTTAATGATGACATCGCTTTCTCTCTTTTCGTGTTCTCTACTATGCTCTTATAGTTGAATTTAGTATACAAAATGTTTATATTGATGATTAATTAGGAAATATAGAGAGATGAGCATAGCGGGCCTTAAGTTTAAATTTGTATACTCTTAATTATTTTCTTAGAACTTTGGATGAAATTTGACATTAAGTTATTAATATTTTTACTTTGAAGTTTTAGTGATTCTAATTTGATTACAACTTCGGGTCTTTGTAATCTAAGATCTCATTTTGCTTAACAATGTTATCTATTATACTCTGTAGTGATTAAGCTTTAGATTAATTGAAGTCGTGAGTTCATTTATCGTTTCAGCTAATGGTTTTGGAAGTGAGCAACTACAGTTTCTAATGTAGCTCTCTCTTATAGTATATGGAGCACAGACAAATTACATATCAATGCTTATTACATGTCACGATGGAATCCAAATGTTTCCGAGCACCCACGAACTTAGTGCTAATTAGCCACCTTATATGTCATCAAGCCATTAGAATTGTTTAAAATCCTACTTTTTTTTTCTTATAATGCTATTGTATAATATTACAATTTCCATGTCCGCATTGGTCGATGAGAATAAATGTCCAACGTCTCTTTTGAACTATCTTTTGCCTACTGATTAACCATCATTTGTTGCTTGGTCATGTATGGAGATTGGAAATGACTTTGATATATTGGTATTGTCTTTTCAACTTATTTCTTAGGCCGGATAACAGCCACCTGGACGACGGTATTGGAAGCGGAAGAGGTCTAGAAGCAAGCTGATGCAAAAAGTTGAATGGGATCAGAGGCAAGTCTAACACTACAATAAGACATCAATCTAGGGAATTTGTGACTATTTAATTAAGTTCTCTTGCGAACAAGTGACCTCAACGGCACTAGATTCATCATGATCAATGTATCTAGGAGAAAAGACTTTATTGTGGAGTATGAAATCTTAGAAAATTTAGGTGTCGAATATCAATTTTTGTAAACGATCTCTGTTATTTGTTTCGTGAGTTCACCAACAAGTTGCTATATGTTACAACACTTTGTTTATGTTGATAACGAAGCCCGAGTTTTTTAGGGCGCAAACCAGTGTTGATTGATTCAACTTTATGCACAGACTCTCGAAGATCTTGATTTTAGTTTGATAGTATCCATTATTTTTGGTAATTTTTTACAGAATGTTCCTAAAATGAACAAAAGTGATGCTTTTAGAATCACGGTAAAGTAAATAATCTTTGTTTATACCTCTTAATTAATGTATATACTCGTGCTTATATTAGTCTATACTTCGTATATGTTTATTTAGTACTCCGTAGTACTTGGTTTTCTTTTTTCATAAGTGGTCATCAATCTTTGACTTTTAGTCACCACAAATTCCTTTGTCAAAGGTTAATTCATTCCAATGCAACAAGCCAACCCCGATTACAATAACGTAAATAGTAAGCGTAAAAACACGGCACATATATGATACTTCGTATATCCTTAAATAATAAACTTTTTATTATTTTTTATATATACCCGTGCAATTTGCACGGGTCCTAAACTAGTTATAGATATGGACAAAATTAGGTTATAAATGGGCATAATCTTTTAGGTTTAAATATTTACAACATTCAATATTTCACATTGTGCACAAAATTATCTCTGTCTTTTTATGATAATTTTTTTTCCAAAAGACGTTATGATAAAAAAAATCATTTGACTTTTTATGATAAAAAGTTATGGCTGAAAAAAAAATGTCATTAGTAAATATTTGTAAATAACATCATTTATTTCTCAGTTAAAAAAAAAACTTTTAAAAAAATGATCATTTCATTACTTCTTCCAATTTTAATTTTTATTCCTCAAATCAAAATACAATGATGAGAAACATACCATACATGACGTCTATACTTTTTATAATTAATACATAAAAAAAAAAAAAAAAACTAATGTATACCGCGCAACCATTGCGCGGGATCTAAACTAGTATATATATTAAAGAAAATAGGACCAACAGACAATTTTCCTAACGAGTAACTTGGGTATTTTAATTATATATCCCACAAATCAATCAAAAATATAGAATACATATAATACCAAGGTGTTATTATTGAAAATAATACTGCTTATATAGATTGTCATAATACAAAGATTTCTTTATATACAACTTCTTCCTGATTTAACAAAGCATGGAGATATTTGAGTTTAGTCTATTTCTTTATGTTATAAGCCTCTAAATATTTGATGTTGAAAACATACGCAAGTGATCGTACCAAAATTTGGCTTTTATTTCTTCATTAGTGGTTATATTTAGCACATAAGTGGGTTGTTACATAAGTTAATTATAATTCTTCACGATTACGAAATTATATTTGTTACTTGGATTTTAATTTTTATACGCGTGTTGCACAAACATCATGAAAAATACAGATTATTTATTATCAAAATAAGAAATAACCCGAACAACCCCTGGCATTAAATCTATCCATACATAATGGAAGAAAAAAGAAAGAATGTTTATCCCAAATTGACAATTAAGAACGTGAGAAAATTATAGTTGCGCAACTACATACACAATATTTCGATTAAGATAAATATTCAGAAACTATTTCTTGATATTACCCGGCCAACGGCCGGGCGTGAATTCTAGTATGGATCTATATATGGAAGACTGTATAGGTTTTGTTCCTAGAATCTTTGTAATTTACTCTTAATGACATCTACGAACATGATTGGTGAAATTGTTAGATTCAGACCTTACCAATTAAGCCAAGTTTTGAGGATGGACGAAAGGAGATTGATCTTCAACATCCTATTATAAAAACCATGTTAATTAGTAAAGATGCCATTCCATCCTATTGCACTTGGTTGCTCATTATGTAAAGTTTCACTACTTTGCTTTTATAAGTAATTTTTAAGTGCATGAGGCCATAAACGTATAACAAATTCTTATTTAAGCTGTACGTGTACTATTCCTTTTAAGTTTAAGACGGGTCAAAACCCATATTTGACCTGTATTGTTGTAGTGTTGTGTGCTTTATAAGTGATGATAGGTTTTTCATCATATCTAGGATCTCCACCGTTCCTTCACTTTAGTTTTCTACGTACTTTGAATCAGAATGTTTAGATTTGTTTAATTTTTGTGTAGCTTTCCTAATAGGCTCATACGAATAGAGTGGCGTGTGTCTTGAAGAATGCAAGGCTCTTTTATTTTTCCAATTATGCTAGCCCAAAAAGTCAATCCAAATTGCTCGCCTAAGTACACATTTCAAGTCCAAAGACGAAGGCGGTCCCCTTCATTTTTCATTCAATAAAATATGATAAATAAAAAAGGAGAGCGAACACAATATAGAATCGAGTGACCTTTAGATTTTATTACAGATCAAAGAAACATAAAACATGAGGATGAGCAATTGAGCATACATAGTACGTAAAACTCAATGACAAACATACAAACATACAAATGAAAAACGTACAATTGGATATTTCAAATGAAAACATATCACACCATAAATATTGCAACAGAGGTCACATATTCAACAACGCCATGCATTCGCATGCATCTTAAACTGGAACGGGAGTATTGTCTCCATTGCTCGGGCCCTGGAGAAAGATGAACAACGAATCATAAATGTTTAGTTCGTATATACTCGTATAAGGATATACACGCACTCCAATCTACCGAGTAATAATTTGTTTACCCTTACTTAAAATTTAATTGGGATGAGGGTAAATACGAAAGGGAGTAATTTTATTTTATTATTATTATTATCTAAAACACTGAAATACTACCTACATACGTACCTGATTGGGAATGCCGAGGATAAATAGCAGAAAACCTGGCTTGAGGTTGTTGACTTGGGGAGAAACAGCCATTCTTTACAAATGATATTATTCAATAATAAGAAGATTATATGATTTGTATGAACGAATTACTTCTTATTTTGTGATATGTATCATTTGTATGGCCCTATTTATATACGCTACAAATGATTAAAATATATGTATTATTTGTGTATATTTCTACAACTTGAACTTAAAATATTCAGGATTACTAATTGCTTACTCACATGCTCACATGCGGATAATATCGAGAGATTCACAAACTGATTTTCTTATGTATTTTTTTTTATTTACATTATTGGCCTTGTTTGGCAAATTAAGGCTAGAAGCAGATTTATAATAACAGTTAACGCTAACAGAATACGGTTGACAGAGTTTAGCAGTAGGTTTAATTTGACTACGAATTAAATTTACGGAATTAAGAATGAAAACGTGTTAAGTAATTAACATATTATAGGAGAAATCTACCAGCATTTTCATGTATAAAATGAACATGCTATTACAATATGCTGCAAATTACAATATGCTGCTATTTGCAGCATATTGAAACACATTAGATTTCAGCCAATACGTTATCTGAATAAAATCTACTATTTTTACGTAATACTCCGTATGCTTTTTACAAGACAACGTCCTTATCCATGAATATTGTACTTCGTATAGTGACTACTCTATTTGTATTAGCTTGTTAATCTTACATTCCCTTATATTTAGCCTAGAATGTCGCTAGAATATCTCAGTAATTTCGTATTTATACTTTGCCTTTGCTTTGCGGGGAAATGGTGATTGATCCCCATAACTTTGTGCAATTTTGAAATTAACCCCCACAACTTTCAATTAGAGTAATTTAGCCGCATAACTTACGTAATAAGTGAAATTAAACCCCTTTATCA
>JAGPOY010003567.1:4534-17539 GCA_018983105.1 Silene uniflora | reverse complement strand
AACGGTTTGTTATTAATATACCGTTGTGATAACTTTCCCACCAAAAATCGTTCACACTTTCCACAACGGATTGTCCTTAACGACAACGGCTATGAACCGTTGTTAATAGTTTGCACAACGGTTTTTTGATTAAATGACAGCCGTTGTTAAAACCTTTAACAACGGAGGCTTTAACAACGTCCGCTTTTTTATATAACAACGGTTTTTAACCGTTGTTATAGCCTGTTTTTGTAGTAGTGTAAACTCTCAAATTGTGTGTTAAAACTGAATACAAAGCCCTCTATTTATAGTAGATTAGGCCAACTAAGAGAACTCTTAAAACTGCCTAAAACGACTTTCCTAAACTCGACCCTTAGAGAATTGGCAAAATTGCCTTATTACAACTTGCTAAGATTAGGAAAGAAATAATAAAGACATAAAGCACACTTCCTTAAACTTATTAGGCAAAATAAAATAAGGAAACTAATAATAGGACTCGATTTAGGGAAGTAAACTCGAGTCATCTCGTCACCCGCGTAGAAATTGGCAGTTCAACTTAAAACGCTCATATCTCCTTCGTTACTTAACTAAATAAGGCGTGTGACCACTTTTTGGAAAGCTAACATCATGTACTTTCATATCCAACAAAAATCACACCAAAAATAGCAATATTTTCGGAGATATTTAGCTTTTAAACTAGGTGAACGAATCTGAAATGTCAAGAGTGACTTCAACTTGCATTTTGATCATGTACCCATGTCCCTCCTGTATCAGTTAATCTTTCAATTGTTAACATTTCAATTTAAGTTATATTACAAGCTTTCTTTGGTTATTTGTTCTTCATTTCAAGTCCTATTTCTTCCATTTGGTATTGTATTTCTCTCTTTACTTTTTAATGCATTTCCGTTATTTCATTTATATTATTTTCCACTAGTTTTAATCTTATTATGAGTAGCGAATTCTCTAGTCTAGGGACTAGAGGAGACATGTAATAGAAAGTGTTTGTCATATGATATAAGTTGTAAATGTATAATGTTGTTCATAATGTTTCTATCACATGCACATTTTGGTTAATATTAATCGAGGTTTAAAGCGCATAATCATTGGTTAAATGGGTTAAGTCGTTCGTTTAGTCGAGAGACGGAGGGACTCGAGAAGGACATATGCATGTGTCAAGTAGAGTGAACTAATCATATCGAGAGATCAATTAGAACATTCTATTTCTATGGTTGACGATGCTAATGCCGAGAGGCGGGTGTCTTAAACCTTAACATTAGAACGATATTATATAATCTCATGCTTATCATATGCATTCACGACTTTTACATGTTGAACCGAATTTCCTAGATGCATTTTATTATTGTTGTTTACATTTTATCTATACCAACCAAACAAACAAATCGTTAAATCGACTAAGATAGAAAGACTACCCATAGCATTATAATAGAACTAAATAGCTTTCTTGTGGATCGCGACCCCTATATACTACATTTATTTGTCGTACTTTAGGGTATCTTTGAATAGGTGTGCGATAGCCTATCTGGTGGTGGTGTTGGCATGGAAGTGGGTGGCACTTCTACCTAATTGAACCCGGATGACTATGTTCGGGAAGCCGAGTTTGGGGCAAGAAATGAGGATGAGGATGATGGTGATGGCAATGATGATGATGATGACCTCATTGACTACGACTCTTAGGAAGCCGAGTGGATGGCTTGCCTTGCTCCCTATTCAAATCCAAGCCGAGTATGATCCCAAAATCCAAATTCTCTCATTCATATTTCATTTTTGTGTGCCATGTAGTTGCATTACATATAGTTGCATTAGATTCAAATTCTTGTAATATATGTCACATATAGGATTGCATTCATATAGTGTAATTTACACTGTTATTCAATTCTTGCATTTAGTTAGAAATCATGCATTGCATTTCATTTTAAAACACAAAAAAAATCTGAAAAATCGACAAAAATACCAAAAAAAATGTTCTTAAATTTCGAATTTCCACCACACATTCATTTCCCTTGAAATTATGTAAATAAATAAGTATGGGGTGGAAATTCCATTATTAAAAATCAAAAAATATGTCATTTATTTTCAACTATAATAAAAAACACAAAAAACATGTTATTACTTTTTAAAATTCTTTAAAAATACAAAAACATGTTCATTTTTTTAAATCCATTCCCTTCAACACTTTGTTCCATTGAGGACAATGCAAAATTCTAGTGTGGAGTGGGAAATATCCATTTCATGTATATTTTACTAACTTTACTCACTAATTTTACATACTTACTAACTATATATATACTTGCTAATTATACATATTTACATCGCTAATTATACACACATACTTACTTACTAACCATGCTAACTATATTTACTTACTAACTATACTTGACCACTAACCATACTCTTACTAACTATACATACTTACTTTACTAATTACACATAGTTACTTACATACCATACTTACTTGTACATATAAAAGAGTGCATCGTATACGTATATGTCTTGTTCTCTAACCCTTGTCGTAGGCACACGCGGAGCATTTGAAACCTAAAAAGAGAATAGAAGACTGCTTGGTATACTCTTTCTGATCTCTTACTCCTTTCCCGCCCCTTTTTGTATCTCGTTTTGCATATATGGAGGAGGACGGGCTTTGTTGTAGGGATGCTCCATTTTGGAGTTTGTTGTGTGTTGCTTATATGCTGCTAGGGTAGGAATTTGTTGCATTAAAATTTGATGCACGTCTAAACTTCCGCATGCATTTTGTCGTTGACACGGCTGTCGCAACCCTATCAAAAATAAAACCAACCGGTCTCAACTAAATGCAGTAGAGGCAGTCGAGTATCGAATCCACAGGGAGAAGGGAATCTATAGCTAACTAAGTCTGTCTGGGTAACCAAATGGGGGTTTAATTGTTTGTTGTCTAAACCATGAGTTTTAAAAGAGAGAAATAAATAAAAGAGAAACAAGGCAAGAAATATCGAAATAAATTGGATAAAGAAGGAATATGCCAGGAATCGGTTTGCCGTGGTAGCTACACTATCGGGTTAACTAGGTCGGTCAGTTTATTGACAAGAAGAGCAAGGTTATCTCCTTTCGGTCTCAAACCAGTGATTATACCCTTTCGGTCTCTAATCGCCCTAAGGTCATCCTAAATAACTTTCGCCCTATTAGGAATCGCCTATCGTATCGATGCAAGTCTTTCCTACGAATCTGTCGATCCAGGTCGGGGTTAACTAAACAATCGGCCTCCTGCATGCATTCATTCGACCAATCAACAATAAAATTGCATAGAACGATTCTCATCTCAAGACTGACCTAACATGTCAAACCTATCATGCTACTACCACGAGTTTCCTCATCCTAGCATATTAAAGAGATTAGCTACGCATGGCTTTGGGAACTAAACTAATAATTGCTAATCTAATACTGTAACATAAGACATGGTCGCTAAGAAATTAATTAAGACAAAAGTAAAGGAACGAGAATAAAATAAAAGGGAAAGAATGATTACAGAGTTTGAAGATCGGGAATTGCTAAGAACCAAAATCCGTATCTCGAACAAATAACCGTAGCAAGAGTAAAAGTAACAGGGAATGATAGTGAATGAATTTCTGATTAGTCGACCTAACCTTATTTATAAAAAACTAATTGCGTAATTAAACCTAATTGAGAAACGAGCCGAAGCCCATCACAAAATACTCCTCAATCAAAGAGAATTAACCCTTCGATCGAGCAAAACTCCTCAGAAACCTCTCGATCGAGGAACACACCTCCTCGATCGAGGACTTCCAACATAGCATCCCCTCAATCGAGCACAGGACAGCTCGATCGAGATCTTCAGTCAGCGCAAATCACTCGATCGACTAACAGCAGGGGTCGATCGAGGCTTCTTCCACTTCTAGCTCATAACTTGGCCCTTTGACTTGATTATGGGACGGTTTTGCGTTTCCCAATGCATGAGTGACTGCTTCGACTCTTCCATCTCCTAAATGAGCGTACTTGGAGCAGTTCCGGCTTAGTTTTCACTACTTCTCAGTTTGTACCTACAAGATAGCAATGAAAGTACAAAGTAGCATATTCGGGACATAAAGTGACAATATATAACCTAAATGACATAGAAATGCGTGCCAAAATGGACCATAAAGACTATATGAAATGCACGCATCAGTCGTTGCACATATTTGTTTGTGTTTCAATTTGTTTGTATTGAGTTTGTACATAAATGTTTTGAAAATGTGGTCTAGGAAGGGAACATGATACATGATACCCCAATGTTGAGTTACGTCTCGACCATGCCTTCTCCCTCTCCATGGCTCGCACCCCGTGTCACTTGGTTAGCATAAGGGAAAGGGGATTGTCCAACGAGTTTTGGCCACCATGGGAGATCGAGAGGACCGTAGGCTAGACCTAAACCTCGACCTAGATACTTATAGGTAAGGATTAGAGCCTCCTTGGGTCGGTACGTCCATACCCGGCCCTCTATAGGATTGAGAGTAGGTCTCCTCGCGATACGTGTCACGTCCATACACACAAGCATGTCATTCCGTCCTTTGACCATGAGTTGTTTTATTTTTGTGCACACCTTATGAAACGAATATGTACAAGTATACTTGAACCTCACATTGCCTAATTAAGCCTTGTTTTGACCTTTGCATATGTTCCCCTTTTGATTCACCCCCTTTGAGCCTTAGCCTATTTCATTTGGCATACCCACGATACAAGCTACATTTCATGAGTGACCTTCCTTGATCAAGAATGAGTCATGTTGTAGTAGTGAGCTAGGAGTCCTTTTGGGTCGAAACATGAGTCTATTTGACATTTTGAGCAAAATGAGGAGTTTTGAAAAAGAAATGAAAAAGAAACAAAAAGAAGGAAATTAAAAAGGTTTTGAAAAAGAAAAAAAATGAAAAGAAAAGAGCAAGCAACACCCCCTATTCGTCATTTACGGGGTAGAAAAAGTCGTTGCTAAATAAAAGGGTCCTATGATGTTTTTCCAAGTGAGTCGGGTTTACACATTTGTTGCATGAGTTTGGATAACAAATTCTTTGTTAGGGTGTAGACGTTGCTCATTGAGTTCTAATAATGGGCCACAAATGAAAGGATTGTGTATGGGGGTCAAAGTTTTTCCAATTTGAGTTGGGTTTATACAATTTTTGCGTAGTCTTGAGTAATCAACTCTATGTTACGGTATAGACGTGTCTCATGTGTTGCAATAAGGAGTCGGTAGAGCGGTTAATGTTGGCTATTCTTGACTCGAACCTCAAATAACCAAACGTTGCTTGCAACAATCCCGTTTCGTCCTTCTCCCTAGCCCCGATACAACCCTTGTTTCATATTATGTGCATTGTTCCATTTCTTGCAACTCGCTTGGTCGTAAGACGGCTTTACATGTTAGATTGCGGGCACTCATCACGAGTCGAAATAGGTGAGTGTTTTAGCCGTTCCTTTTAGTACACAAACACCCGTTCTTCAAATGTGTGACGAGTGAAACCGCGAGGACGTCGTTGGTCTTCGGTCCTTTTAGTCATGGGTTCTTTTGGTTGAATCTTGTGTGTGCCAAGTCATTCTCATAGGACGAGCCTTGCCCCCTTTTTCCCCGCCTTAGAATGTGTTTCTTTGGCATTGTGATCACGCATGGGTAGCTTGAGCCACGCTTAGGGAGTTGGCATCTTGTTGGGGGATGAGGGGTATATCCCGACCTAAACCTTTCTAAGTTTTCGAACCAAAGAAAACCTCTGCTTGGATGAGGGAAGCGGTTGAACTTTTGTGATGCATCTTACATTTTGATATGTGCTTAAACGCCTAGATGAATCGAGAATTTTGTAGCAAGACCTCACTTGCCTTGCAATAGGGCACTCTACCTCATGGATGTCAAATTGTGAGTTGAAAGGGCTAGAGGTGTAGCTAAACCCGATTCGGATATTATTAATATGTATTGACTAGTAAAGGTGTTTATTAGAGGCTCCATGTTTTTGCTCACCATTTACTCGGGGACGAGTAAAACTCTAGTGTGGGTGTTTTGATATGTCTCCATTGTCACGATTTCCCTTGCTCTTCTATACGTTTTGACCTTATTTCACGTGCCTTTACATGTATTTCCCTTGCATTTTTTACCCCGATTCCCTATTCTATGACATTTGCCTCGTCTTGTAGGAATTGAGGCCGAAACGAAGGAATCGGAGCAAGGAAATCGTTTTTGAAGTAAGACTTGAAGAGAAGAGGAGAAAAGGAGCAAAGAGTCTCCCAGCCGGGTCCAAGGCCGGTAGCCGGCCCACCGGCTGGGAGTCCTCCCAAGGATTGAAAGAAAGAGAATAGCAAGGAAGTTCCAGCGAACTCCCAGCCGGCCAGCCGGCTGGGAGACCCCCAAGTGTGAGGAAATGTGAAGTTATGGAAGAAAAGTTACAGCGGGCGGCCCAGCCGGCCTAGGTACCGACGGCCGGCCCCCCGTCCGAGCACCCCTCTACTTCAAAATTCTCACATGGACTTCCAGCGAACTCCTAGCCGGTCGGGCACCGGCAGCCGGCCCACCGGCTGGGAGCCCCTTTACACGCATTTCATTTTGTAACTCTTTCAAACCTAAATTTTTGTTGCCACCTATAAATACCCTTTCCTAACATCATTTTTAGACACAACCCTAGATCTAAGAACTCTACATTTTTATGCAAGTTTATTTTCAAGCAAGTGTTAATCTTTCCTTAATTAAACATTAATCATTCAATAATTAAGCTTAGTATTAGAGAATTCAATGGTTTACAATTGATATTGGGTTGTATTTTGAAGATTTGGTGAAAACTAGTCTTCCAATTATTAATCCGAGACTCAATTTATTATTGTTGCTATAAAGTCCTCTCCTTTTTAGTTCAAATTTCAATTGTTTACATTTCTCTTTGTCTATTTAACATTTTCTCATTTAGCAATCATGTTTAGCATGTGTTTGATTGTTATTCCTTTATTTGCTTGTATGAATTATTCTAGCATGTGTGAGTAGTGACCCCTAGGGTTTAGGGGAATCTTGGGTGAGGGTAGATGAAGATTAGGGAGTAATTAATCCATGTTTTGGGTGATTTGTTGGCCTTCACATTCATGCTCATAAGGTGTTTGATGTAATGTGTGAATGAAAGTCTATGCCTTCTGTTGAACTTGTTTGACACCCCCTTGATTGACAATGAAAGGGGGATGCTTGATTATGTGTTTGTGATTTGTTTTGAACTATTGCGAAAGCTTAGTGATTAACTTAGGTTAACTAAGACATTAGTGCCTTTTTGGGTCAATGAATCTTCCATTACGTGTTTCCTCCCTTATATGAGTCTCCCTCACCTAAAGTAAACCCGACTACCCTAGATTTTAATCAATTGTTAACGTTTCGCTTTATTTCATTTCGCTCTAATTTATATCTAGTTATCTATTCAACCACCTCTTATTGATTAGGCTAGACTAATTCTCAAGATAAACTAAATAGCAACTTACCCATCCTCGTGGATTCGACCCTAAATACTACTTATTTAGGTTTAACTTTGAGAAGGGTGTGATGACTCCTAAAACCCCTATCAGTGACAAAGTTTTGTTGAAAGTCTCACCAATGCGCGGGGTAATGCGATTCGGCAAAAGAGGGAAGCTGAGTCCGAAGTACATCGGACCGTATGATGTGTTAGACCGAGTTGGCGAGTTAGCTTATCGACTTGCCTTCCCAGCTGCACTTGATAGAGCTCACAACGTGTTTCACGTATCACAGCTAAGACGGTATAATCCTGATGCGTCTCACGTATTATGGCACGAAACTATTGAGTTGGATGAGACTCTAACTTATGAGGAGCTACCGACAAAGATTTTGGATCGTAAGGTTAGAAAGACAAGGAACGGTGAAACTACAATTGTGAAGATGTTTTGGTCTAATCATGAGATGGAAGAAGTTACGTGGGAAGCTGATACAGCTATGCGCGAAATGTACCCACATCTTTTTGACGAGGTATGTTTGGTTACGAGACGTAACCTTATTCTTTTAAGGGGGGTAGGAGATGATCGCATCTTGTTTTATATATGTTTTAAGCTAGTAAGGTTGGTTTTGTTTTGTTGCGGGTATAAGTTGACCTTCGAGGACGAAGTTCATTTCTAAGTAAGGAAGACTGTAATACCCCGTTTCTACTAAGTGTCTACTCGGCCGAATTGTGCCTACTCGGCCGAGTAAACTTTGTGACCTGTTTGGCAGTGTCTCTGCCGAGTGTGTACTCGACCAAATACATAACAGCTCGGCCGAGTGAGACTGTAGCTCGGCCGAGTAGTTCGTCGGGTTAGGCGAAGCGGATTAGGTTTAATTAGGAATGATTTATAATTATAAAAGGACAAGTCATATCATCAGTTACAGTTTTACGTTCCATTGATTTTCACAAACACTAAATCATTCCTAATCATTCGTAAGTCAAGCAAGAGCCCGTATCTTCGCCTTTCGCCTTCGCTAATTCGTAGGTGTTACTAGATCTACATCTCGTATTATGTAATTATGATTGAATCGGTAGATTTATATGAAAGCATGATTAGGGCACTACTTGATGATATGTATCATATTTGTTAGGTGGTGACTTCATAGAGGAGCCTTATTAGCCGATTGATTGTTGATTGTTGCGGATTTGCTATCTGGTAGGGTTTCCCTACTCAGTATTTCACATTTGAGACGATGTTGTATTGATTAACTGCTGAGGGTGATTCTATGATTAAAAACATGATATGATTTCTAGTATTGATGTACTATATGAATGTTCCGGCTGAATGACGGTTTCGGCTGAGTGAGTCCATACTTGGGAGATGGTCCACGCCCTTTGATCGCTTGCTCCTTGTGACTCCCATCACAAGGAGGATGTGCACATTTATGACCTAGGGTTCACTTGTTGCGATGAGTGGCTGCGGTGACGAGGCTGTGTCACTGGCTCATGGATACCTGTTGCGATGGGTATCTGGCTAAAGGGATTATATGCGAATGGTTGACTTCCGATGTTGCTAATATTAATGTTGCATCGTTAATTACGAATGTTTGTGTTTGTTGACCCCATTTATGTTGTCTTTGACCTGCTGTGATCCATCAGGGGTGGTGAGCAGCTGTTAGCAGGTTGTTATGATGCTGGAGTCGGATGGAGGGGACACAGCCGAGTCTAGTTCTGCAGTTATAGCTTCCGCCTAGTTTTGCAGTTTTCAGTTTATCAGACAGTTGTATCTTTACAGTTGGTTTGAGACAGTTTGATGATGTAACACTTTAACTTTACTTTATTTTTAAATAAATTGTCCTCGATTTTTGTCTTATGATGTTCACTACCTCGGGCAATCGAGATGGTAGTATCCTTATATGTTGTGGCAGTCCCTTGTAAGGGGCCTTGGTATATGGGGGTGTTACACATTGATTTCATCCATGGTGAGACGTTGATACTCAACGTTCGGTCCAATGGACAAATGTTGGGTATCAATGTTCATCCATGGTGAGACGTTGATACTCAATGTCACACCATGGGTTGGATAATGAGTCTTATTGTTGAGTCCGTGGTCGGACAATTAAGTCTGTCGTTTTTTTTGTTTTTTTGCCGTTTTACGTTATTTATTTAGTTTCTTTTTAATCTTTATTGTCTAACTATTATCCAAATTGCATGAAATAGGTTTCGTTGGAGAGGCGAGAACTCCATTGATTACAACCAATTGTCTAACTATTAACCAAAGGTTTTTTTGCCAAACACAACCTTTAAAAAACTTCTTTTTTCAAACACCACATTTAGAAAAAAAGGTTTGTAAAATACAACCTTTAATAATTTTTTTTTGTCAAACACGACATTTTGGTTAACTTTCTTTAAAGGTGGTGTTTGAAAAAAAAAATTAAAGGTTCTGTTTGACAAAAAAAAAAACCTTTACCCAAACCACCGTTTTTAAGACATTCTACGATGGGTGCATTGATTTCACTAAAGTTCTTAATAAATCTTCTGTAGAAAGATGGTAAACCATGAAATCCTCTGGCTTCAATAATGTTAGAGGGGGATGGTCAGGACTGGATGGTTGTAACCTTCTCTTGATCCACAAAAAGACCCTTGTCGCACACTATGTACCCAAGGAGCATTTCTCCAATTTTCCAAATAATTGATTCTTTCTGAGTGTGTTAAATATCTCTCTCAAACTCTTCAAATGTTCTGTGGTGCTTGAGATGTATATTAGAATATCATCAAAATATACTACAGTTGATACCGCAATAAATGATCTGAACACTTTTGTTATGAGCCTCATGAAAGTGCTAAGGGCATTGGATAGCCCAAACGGCATGACCAACCATTCATGGAGCCCTAACTTTGTCTTGAATGCAGTCTTCCACTCATCCCCTTCCCTAATCCTCACCTAATGATATCCTTGCCTTAGGACTATTTTTGAGAAAGTGTTAGCCCACTTAGCTTATCTAACATATCATCCAGCTTGGGGATATGAAACCTATATTTTACAGTGGTGTTGTTTATGGCTATGTTGTCTATGCACATTCTTTAAGGGCCATCTTTTTTAGGAACCAGTAGGGTAGGAACTGCAAACGGGCTCATGGACCCCTTACAAACAACTTACCCATTAGTTCAGCTATTTGTTTTTGCAACTCCTTGTGGACACTAGATCACTTATGTAAGCTAGTTTGTTGGGGAGGGAAGAACTCGGTTCTAAGTCAATTTGAAGTTCTATCCCTCTCAAAGGTGGTAATCGAGGGCACAGGTCTTTATAAAAACATCATTGAATTCCTCTAGTAATCTCTTCATGGCTTCTAGTTGAGGTTTACTAGAGTGGATCTTATCATTGTTGTTAAACTCCCGATCCGGATCGTAGGATCTTACGATTCTACGATCCAAAAAGTGGTGACCGATCCGGATCTTAGGTAGGATCTTAATTTTATAGGATCTTACGATTCCACTCGTGTTAAATTTTTTTAAAGTAGAATCTTAACCCGATCCTACGATTATACGACCCGATCCTACATTACTAGCGTTTCAATTTTTTCATTTACTAAAATTTTATATACGACTTTTAAGATAGAAATCTATTATAAACGAGAATAATTAGTAGGTACAAGCTAAGATAATAGTGTTTGGAGATTTAATCACGACATTTTAACATATTTTTGATAACATAATTATATATTTTAGTTAATTTGTAGGATCTTACGATTCTACGATCTGATCCTACCGATTTGATCCTAGAGAGCTCGTCGATCCAAAGTAGGATCCCGATCCTAACAACATTGGATCTTATCTCTTTAGACAACACATGTGACATTTCATATTTTGAGTTTATTTTGAGATATATTTCCGTATTTCGGGTTTATTGTTATGATACATTTTGATAAAGAGGTGGTGTTTGATTTATGATAAGAGAATGACGTATTGTGTTTGATTGGTAATGAGTTGCGTTGTTTGTTGTTGGGGCTCTTAGTAGCATTTCTGTGCGAACTTCGGGACGAAGTTCATTTTAAGGGGGGAATATTGTAATGCCCCGTAAATTCATAAATATTTATAAGAATGTTTTACGTAATTCGAATAATTAATTAATTAAGTAAATGGTATTTATAATAGTAATTGCAAATAAGACGAGAAAGATAATCAAAGTGAATAAGATTGGACCGTGGAGGGTGCCTTGGGCCGTGTGCCAAGCCCATGGGCTGTGTGCTACTTGTATGAGATGGGTATTTACTAACTGGGTCGGGAATTAAAAGAGAAGTCGGGATTTAATAATTAAATAAAGTATTTCCTAATTAAATAAGGTAATATCTCTCCTATATATAGTCTAGACCTCATACCCTAGCCTATTAATGTATATTAAATCGGAGACTCAAGCAATTGGAAGGGAACTGTAGAGCTGAGAAAGACGAAAGGAGTTTGGGAGCGATAATTTACGAAAGGTAAGACCGTCTCACCATATAACGTATTGATTTTGCAACTAATATAACTCACGTTATAGACCACCGTATGATTTGCTAATGCCGTGACCTCGACCGTGGATCACCAGGGGATGGCCAGACCTACACCGGACCTCCATTGACCGGCAGGGAGGGGGTGTTTGGCTGGTGTTTGTTGTGTCGTTTGTTGGGAGTTGACCGTGGCTAATATGTGTTTTTAACCCCTGTTTTCGAGTGACCCAGGCCTGACCAGGACTAGGGTTGGTATCTGGGGGAAGGGTCGACCGTCATGGGTGGTTTTTGGTGGTCAAGGGTGGTGTTTGGTACGCTGGTTATCGGATTTTCATTGGTTGTTGTAAGGTTGTGAATTGCAAATAAAACACGTGTTTTACCCCTTTGCTTTGACTCGACCGGACTCAGAACTGGGTTGGTTGGGTTCGTGGGGGTTTGTCGGTCCTAGTGGTGGCTATAGGGTGGTTTTAGGTTGCAATTGGTGCGAGGGTTGCCGGAAAGTCGAGAAAAACAGAGTAAAACAGGGGATTGGTTGTGGATGTGTGAGACCGTCTTAAGACGAATTCCATGACTTCGTTATTGACTCATTGGGGGAAACGAGACCACCATTGGAATCAACGTGGGACATAGGTGTCAACGGTGGTGGCCATCGGTGATAATGGTTGTCGTGGGGGCCGTGGTTATTACTTTAAGACACGGTGGTTGGGGGTAGTGTTATGGTTGGGTGTTTGTCTTAAACCGAGTGTTAGAACCTTCGTTGCTTGTCTAAACTTGAACTAGGGGAGGTGGCATTGCTGCTGGACCCACCGTGGGTCAAGGGATATCACGGTGGTGGCCTGGTGGCGGTGTGGTTGTGGTTTGAGTGGTGGTTAGTTGTATACAAATGGTGTTAGTTGTTTGTTGTTGTTGTTTGTTGGTGATTGGCTTCGTGGGTGCTAGGGCGTGACTTGGTGGCTAGGTGTGGTGGTTGGTGCTGGTGGCAGGAGTGGTTGGGTTGCCGGCAGTGGTGGTGATGAGTCAGACGCGGTGGCTGGTTTGTGGGATGTCGGGAATGGGTGGTTTACATGGGTTTATGTGGGATAGTTCATGGGTTTATTAGACGGGTTTAA
>JAGPOY010003566.1:0-13006 GCA_018983105.1 Silene uniflora | reverse complement strand
GACCCGACTCATAATTGACCCCATCCCAAATGACTTGAAGTGACCCAAAATGACCTGAAACGACAAGTATTAAGTCATATTCATATTTTATATATCAAAATAAAGTTTCATTCATTACAGCAATCCCTAATAAATAGTTAAATTTGCAAAATAATATTTTTTAATCAAAATAGTATTAACTAAAGTGCTTAGCCATTAACTCGAAATCAATCCGACCTAAAATTACTCTTACCCGAAAATGACCCGATCCGAAATGACCCGACAACAGATCACCCGAAATTGACCCGACCCGACCCAACCCGACCCGAAGTATGTGACAGACCCGAAATGACCCGACCTAAACTGACCCGACCCGTACCCGACCCGAGTGACCCGTTTTGCCAGGTCTAGTATTTTGTGAGAGGAAATGGTATCCGTCTTCATTTATGACGGATATGGTGTGTCTTCAATGAGATTTTGTGTATCCGGAATCATATGCAAAAATACTGCATAATCTAATTAAGAACAATTAACAAAGCTAGCTTAACCAGAAAATAGGACTTATATTTGACGTACAAATCAATCTATATTCAAATTGATTTGTATATTTGTATACACATAAATTATGTGTTGCCCCTTATAATTTATTTCAAGATCCGCCATTAAATTTAACGGAAGCTTGTCTTAAGTTTCTATTGCGACGACGACGACCGACAAGTGTGTCTCTTTTCATAACATCATAATCATCAAATGCAAGACGCAAAAACTCATTAAGAAGTGACTTGTCTGGGTGCAATTATTGTTGATTAGAGAACATGTTCAACTAATTTTATTCAATTTGCATGTCATGGCCAACCAAAATCCTTCAATTTGCATCTCAATTTAACATCGTCGGCCACATATTATTTTAATTATATATTTTGTATGCTGTTTATGTTTAATTTGTGAGGTCAAGGGGTATTATTCCAAGTCAAAGAACTCATAATTTTATGTCACTTGCATGGAATATGCTATTTATGTTACTCCGTCCCGTTCATTTATTTATTTATTTTTAACAAATGAATGAGACGGAGTGAGTGATATATATACGCGAAGATCCTTCCGTTTAAATTTTGACAGCAGCGAACTTGTTGACATTCAAAATGGCTCTGCTAACTAGTTTCTTCATTATACTTCAAGTGACCGGTAGGGAGATCGGATGTATGCCGAGTTTCCATACATTTATACTGCATAACATATACATCAAGTTTAAAAAAAAAATCTTCATGGCGTATTTATATAATGCTGCAGCTTGCAGCTCAAAGGTGCATGCTCAGGATAACAGTTCTGACTTACACAGTTACACTTAATACTGAAGATAGTTCAGCATTCTGAATGCATTATTAACAATGACAAAGTAGCAGGCTTACAAGATACAATTAGATAGGAGTGGGCTAGGTGAGTTTTAACTATGCCGAATTCCTGAAAAATTCGACCAATCTGGGAGACGGTAGTAGTTATATGATATAATCCGACCACTCTGAAATAAATGAGGTATGATCCATGGATTCCCCAGGCACATCAGCATTCTTGGATGGTTTCTCCTTCCCTCCGACTAACCTTGCTGGGTTCCCTACAGCTGTTGTCCTTGGAGGCACGTCGATCAACACCACAGACCCTGCCCCAATCTTGGCACCATCGCCAATCTTGATGTTTCCCAAGATGGTCGCTCCTGCTCCAATCAGAACTCCATCGCCAACTTTTGGATGACGGTCCCCGCCTGCTTTTCCTGTCCCCCCGAGAGTCACATGGTGCAAAATAGAGCAGTTGTTACCAATGACAGCTGTCTCTCCGACTACTACCCCGGTAGCATGGTCGAACAAGATTCCCTTCCCGATGGTAGCCGCCGGGTGGATGTCAACAGAGAATACTTCAGAGATTCTAGCATGGAGGGCGAGGGCGAGGGCCTGCCTCTCCTGGATCCAGAGTCTGTGAGTCAACCGATGGGCCTGACAGGCTAAAAAACCCTTGTAGTTCAGTAGGCAGTGAGAGAAGGAGAGGCAGGCTGGGTCACGGACCCGTGCAGCTCGTAAGTCAGCAACGACAGCAGCACGCAGGGGAGCGTCTGAGGATAAGACGTTAAGGAAGAGGTCGTAGAGAAGGGTGGACAACAAAGTGGAGGAACAAAGCTTGTTGCCTAGGTGAAAGGAGAGGGAGCGTGCCAAGGACGAGTGAGAAAGAATTGTTGAGTACAGGTAGGATGCCAAAGCTGGCTCTGACTCAGCGTCTTGGCGCGCCTCGGTCTTAATTTGACCCCACACCCATGCTTCCTCGTCATCGCTAGATTCGAAATCTTCAAATGAGAACTGTGGTGGTAGAGGTACTGTTGATGGTGGTGAGATGAGCTCCCCCGCTGGCATTGCAGGAAGATCAGTTGGCAATCCCGTGGTGTTATTATCCCGCTGCAAACTCATCACGTAAATTGAAAGTGAAAACAAAGTTAGAAGAAACACAAAGATTCATAAATAAACATAAAAGTGCCTGGCAAACACTCGACAGATCGTCAACTATATACAACCTAGCAACCATAGTAGTATTAAATAATCACTGTTACATAAACAATGTCCAGTATGCAACAGGCTGACAAAAATTAACCAATATTTTGCCAATACCGTTTATAATGACCAATATAAAAACATGCCGTGATAACTGCTGATATTACACCACGTCACAATACACAATTGGGATTTGTGAAAAATACCATGACCGTAACTGATACCATGAGTTCATAATACCATACCGGCAACATGTATAACAACTACCAAGGTGGTTCTTTAATAGCCAATATTGTTACCTAGATTAATACTACGGAGTAGAAGTAGTACTCCGCATATAACTAGCGACCAAACATGGCCTTAAATAGAGCCTTCTTGAGTACTATTCGTCTACTCTGCCTAAGTGTAGAAGACAAGGACCCCTCAGATGCAAACACGTATACAGAAATGCAATTTCAGAGAATAAAAAGCTAGAAAATAAATTAATCTGTAAGAAAACGTATTTGAGTCACTCGTTTTAGCGCTCACTCACTAGCTTTGAATTGATGACGCTATTAAACCTACACCAACAAACCTAAAACCCGAATAAAATAGCTTGCAAACGCATCAGATAATCTGGAATGAAGAAAAGGCGGACCTAATTTTTCAATGTAACAGTAACAATTCCAAGGGGATTTTGTTACAAATTTGCAGGACAGTATATTTCAAAAGAAGAACAATGTGCATCCAACGCAACCACTACAAATTACAATACCATTTTGGAATCTACAAGAATTTCGTTGTACAAAACACACTCTATAGTCTATTCCTCAAGCACAATCATAAGGTACCACTAACGCCTCTAAACTCTAATGAAAGTGCATAATTATAGCATGAGAATCCCTCTTCTTATTACTGCCGCATAAACACAAACCCTCTTCAATCATCCTCTTTGCTTGACTATGTGATGATATGATTTCCAAGTTATTTTTGGCCTTTTACATACGCGTTTTCAGTAGCATTTGATTCCACCACCATAAACCAAACCCAATAGGAACGACAAACAAACCTCACTAGTAACCGGTCATTGAAGTTCCACCTCTAGTTCATTTAATTCGCAATGCTTCAACACGTGTTGGGAAATTAACGTCAATCTCCCACATGCTACGAAAGCAACCAACTCGATTTTATACTAACCCCAAAATAAGAATCTTGACTGCCAAATGCGCCAGCGGCCCAACCTCACACTAAACCAAGACAAACCTCTACCTTGGGCACCTGGTAAAGGGCAAACTAGTATTCCTTCAGTGATTCCGTCTCAATCATTTGTTTACATTTGATCAAACTACCCCTCACAAACAATATATATATATATATATATATATATATATATATATAATAAATATAAACAAATGAATGGGACGGGGAGTAAATTAAAGCAGTGACTATACTAAAGTTTATATCTTTCCATTATTCGAGGCGAGTGCCCCCCTAGTTCCGCCACTGGTAACATCAACTACCCAACTAATAAAAAGGTAAAAAGTAATCAACTTGGTAACAATTCAATAACAAAAAACAACACAAACTAATCTAATTAGAGAATAATAAAGCCAAAATTAACTATCAAAAATAAATGAATTAATTAAAGAGGGGAAAAAACCTGATTAATAGAACAGTGAAGGGTGAAAAGAGGAGGAGGGGTAAATCGAGGGCGGTAAAAAGAAGAAGGAGAAGGGAGAGAAAGAGAAAGAGGGTAAGTTTGAAGATGAGAAGATAAATTGGAAGGAGAGAGAGTGAAAGGCAAAGGCGGGACGGAATACCGACCCGCCAACAACATTCGGAGTAATAATGTCGAGAAAGTTTAGGAGATGAAAACTGGAAAAGGCAAACTGAGTAAGTGAGTGTGTTTTGTTTATGTTTTTTTTTATTTTGGTCGGATGTCGACAGTGCTACTTTTAAGGTTCCAATTCACCGTTACCACATACTCTTTCATCCTTTCCTATCCCTCATTAGTATACTTTATAGTCGGGTATCGAATAAGTCTTGGTCTAGTTGTTAAAATTGAGGCATCGTGATAATATGTTACGAGTTCAACTTATTTGAGGCCGGAAAACATAGTTTATGGTCAGGTCAGGTCTTTGATGAGTAGGATGGTTCGGGAGATTTGAATTTGGATTTAGGTTTAGTAGTTTTAATTGGAGGTTATTTGGTGTTATACTTTACAAGGTTCGGTTGGTTAATATGTGAGGATCGGTCAATCGGGTAAACTTTTAGGTTTTTGGTGAGCACATAGTTATATACGTTATTCTTATCCCTTCCCTTTTTCCATGAAATGGCTTAAAAAAACGATAATCCCTCAATTGTTGGTTTATTTACAGTAGTTACCTTTCAAAATCATTGTAGGTGGAAAACTATCTAAATCGTAGTAGTTGTATTACATAAAGTTAGAAACGAGGATTAAGGTACTGTTTTAAAAGAATGCGTGAATTCTCGAAAATTGTATAAGGCCTAGCCTAAACATGCATTTATACAACAAAATCATATCGTACTTGCTCTAATTGGAACGAATGAGTTAGCTTGTACGCGATTTGCACCTACATAGTGAACCCAATTTGATACAAATTCATCTGACTAGGCAAAATGTTCATTGCCGAATACTAAATAAGTTGATGACAACGATCCAACTCGACCCATCCAAATATCCGATTTTGTAAAAACGACTAAATGCATTAATTGGGTGATCATCTAGCCCCCAAAGTTATTATCTTTGTTTACATTACATTGATCAAAGTTGAATTAGTCGACCACAAACTTGCTCTTATTTTGGCAAACATTGGGAAAAGTTGTTGGAAAACTAAATAGTTGTTGCACATACTAATAATATAATCCGTTAAAGTTAGTTAGAAACTTAGATAGTAATTAGTAAGTGTGATGCGTCTAACATTGTTAAGGTCTGCAGTTACAACAACCTTGTCAACAGCTATACCCAAAGGTGTTCGTATGCTCTCCTCCCATGGCGATCCCGCTTCAATGGCGGCTAAACGACGACTCCTCTTGCTTCTTAAGCCTTTTGATGCGTACCCTCTTCACAATTCTCATGGATTCTCCAAGATCACCAATCCTAAGGTTCAATAATGCTTTAATTTGCTACTTTTTCTAGGGTTTTATTCATGCATATTACATGTTTGATGAAATGTCTTCCTCCCTAATCCCATTGTTTATTTGTGTGATTTGTCTATAGAAAAGCCATTATTTTTTTAATGAAAAGTGTTGATTTTTGGGTTCTAAGGTTCAATTTCTGTGATGAGTTTACCTAATGTCTCTCGTCATTAGACCGTCTTACTCTGGTTTTTGGGTATACCATACCGTGTTGTGGAATGTCGATTTCTTGCCATTTTGAGGAAAAAAGTTTGTATTTTGGATAAGGTGTTTAGCCTTTGTTTGGAGAGATGAAATTGGAGAATTGGAGGGAAAGGGAGGGCGGAGAGAGGTAGTGAAAAAACCTTGCTGTTTCGATGACAAAATGGGTTGGAGGGAAATAAAGGGGAGGAAAATGATGGGTTCTAGTTGCCCTTGTATAAGCCTTGTTAAATCCACTATAACATAGGAATGTTTTGGAGGAAAAACATAAGGTTCCATTCTCGGAACCTCCCCTAAACCTCCTTTTCCCTCTACTCCATCACGCTCCCCTCTTCTTCTCTCCTATTTTTGTATGCAAACAATGCATTAATAATGAGATAAGTTATGATTTTTGGATTGGAAGGATAGTTGTATAATACAAGGATTGCATTGCATGGTCAGGTTAGGATTGTTTCCAATGGATTTTGCTGACGGACAGGTTCAACGAGTTATTCGTGCTTGCTGAAGTTGGCATTTTTCAACTTGATACAAATTAATTGGTATTTTAGTGAGGGCTGATAATGCGTGAGATTACTTAGTAATGTTCTGTACCAAATAATTTGATGTGGAATACGATGTTGATTAAACTACAATTTCTTAGATTGTCTGATAATTATGGTTTCATTGGTCCATTGTCTACGTGATTTATAACGGTAATAACTAAGCACTCTAGTTGTATTGGTAGTCTTCAGGTACTGAAGTTTTGATTAATACATTGAACGGCATATGCTGGTAAAGTAATTCCTGTTAGTGTGTTCAGAGCCATGGAGTCCTTCCCCTCACATTCTATGTGATACCATCCATATTAATGTTTCCTTTCCTTTGCTTAGTGAGAAAAGAGTCTTCTCTGAGCACCTTTCTGCAAATTTGCAGATACTACGACACTTTGATGATAGAATTCAGGTTCACAAGGATGCTGTAAAGTATTGTCAGGATATTCTGCGTAGAAAGATGGTTGATTGTGAAACTTTGTTTTACAACGAGTTATCTCGCCCCATCAAGGACGTGGATTTAGTCATAACTATTGGAGGTGATGGCACTCTTTTGCAAGCGAGTCACTTTATGGATGACACGATTCCAGTTCTGGGTGTGAATTCAGATCCAACAAAGATCGATGAGGTAGAAGCACTTCAACCATGCATATCTCAAGGAGTTTGATTGTCACATTTCAATCAAGAAGAAAGTAAAACTTGTTAGGCGTAAATGTTTAATTGACCCAAGTTTCTTTCATGCAGGTGGACCAATTTAAAGACGAGTTTGATGCTACTAGAAGTGCAGGATACCTCTGTGCCGCTACAGCTAAAAGTTTTGAACGGGTACCATTTCGCCATGTTTTTTCATCTTTGTATACTATCAGCAGCTGAGAAAATAATTGAAGGCAAATGTGGGTGAATTATATTTCAAGACCACTGCTTCAGTGTCCTGGTACCGTAAATCATTGTGTGAATTTTTCGGCTTCTTGAGGCAATATCTATCTGTTTTTAAGTATGTGTTTTTATTCTTGATTCTTCCACTCAATTCTCCTACTAAGAACATTTACAAACCACAGTAAAGAAAAGCCCTTCCATTCCATTTATGACATTTGTGGTGAAAATGTGAAATTCTATGTGCCACTGCATCAACACTGGACATTCTCCGCAATTGCCTTACCCCTGCTCAAACTTTAACATAAATCAAGCGTTACCATTGCTTCTGCCTACAGCCCTCAAATATAGCACACCACAGACTTGAACTGCATAAAGTCCTCGAAAAGAATTCTCTAAACTTTGTTTATCTTTTTGTTTTGCTAAGCATTTCGTGTCCCCATAATTGTGTGGAATATTTCAACAATTTTAAGCTGCTTCAAGTTAGTCTGAACTGAAGCTAAAAAAATTTCGCTGGTTTTTATTCCGAGGCATGATCCGAAATTCTTCAGCATTTGGAAATTTCATGGTTATGACATTTGATTGTCAATGCTACTGAAAGTGCTAAAAAGAGACTGATGTTAATGAATAAGACAGGAAAAGTATACTGATATCTTCTGGCCATTGTTGATTGAGGCTTGACTCTTAACCATGACGTAAATCATGTTAGAAGTGATGATATGCAAGTTACTGCTATGCCATAGTTATACATACGATCATGCTAACTGCTGTAGGTTTTCCCCAATTAGTTACATAGCTGAAAGTAGTTATTGATCTTTCGTCATCCCTTATGAATCATGATTACATGGCCTTGGTTAACTGATGAAAATTTTCTCTAGGCTTTGAGTGTTTTTTTAGTATTTTTGTCTCAGTATTTTTGATTTCGAGATTTTGTTTGGAACTCTTATGCAGCTAAACCGTTAACAGTCTTGAAAACTCTCTTGGCAGGTCTTAGATGACATTCTAGACAAGCGTACTGTTGCATCTGAAATCTCACGAATATCAATAAAGCTGAATTCACAACAGTTGCCTACACATGCACTAAATGATGTTTTGATTGCACATCCATGTCCTGCTTCATTGTCTCGATTTTCATTCAGGTACGAGGTTTGTTCTGGTGCATCTAATCTACAACTTACAAGTCTCCGTTATCTAGAAAAAAATAAGTCAGTTCTACGTCTCACTTGAGACTTGTGGCATGGTCTTACAATACGTTACTGCGGAGTATAACATTGTCTTAGTTGTGACTTACTGCAGAAATAATGGCCAACCAGATGGCTCATTGATAAATTGCCGCTCAAGTGGACTAAGAGTTTCGACTGCAGCGGGATCAACTGCAGCCATGCTCTCTGCTGGTGGGTTTGCAATGCACATACTGTCTACGGATCTCCAGTACATGGTGAGAGAGCCCATGCAACCAACTCCTGCAAACTTGAGCTCAATGCATGGATTGCTAAAATCTAATCAAACCATGGAAATCCATTGGTCTACAAAAGAAGGTGCAATATACATAGATGGATGTCAAATTGCCCAACCTATCAAACTCGGCGATTTCATTGCATTGTCGACAAAGGCCCCGACTCTGAAGATTTTTCTGCCTCCCAATGTGTTACCAGTCAAAGGTCCCGCGAAATTATAAGGTTTTTCTCCGTGTCTGTAATTTTTTTTCCCAAGATCATGGTATATAAAACTTAATAGAAGGTAAAGGTAGTTGACAATAAGAGGAATGAATTTATGGTGTTGTACGTCGTGAATTCGTTAAGATCCACTGCACTGGTCGTCGTCATGAATCGTTTTGTTCCAAAGCTTAAAAATAGGTTTCTCAGCTAGAGCCTTTCCATGGTGTACAGGGTACAGCGATACTTATTCATGTTATATACGGAGTATTTCATTTAATGATCGCAATAATAATTATGTTATCATACATGATTGTCAGATTAAGATTTAAGTGGTATTTCATCAAATTACTCACCCAGGCCAATGTCAGATGATGAAAATTCAAGGAGTTCCATACTAAGGAGCTCTATGTTACTCCGACCAGGCTTGAAGGGTCGGACATGATTGTGTATTAAAGTGTCGGACACGGCTTTTTTATGAAAAAATGTCAAGTTTTTGGTCTAAAATGAAGTATCCGAGTGTCATACTAGTGTCCAAGGAACGAGTGTTGGCACAAGTACGTGAGTTTATATGAAGTGTCGAAGTAAACATAGATAGGAGTTGCTTATTACTTCGTAATAGATAAGATAAACAAAACATTCATATAAATTCGCACATGGATTTGGGCGCGCCCATCAAGGAAGAGTCGGGGTTGGGCCTCACTATTTATTAACGTCCTCTCTTTTCGGATCCGTCACATAATATCTCTGTATTGCCTTTTGTCGGACTGGAACATTGTTATGTTTCGGACTCGTCATAAATGGGTCGTTCGTGTCTAATTCGTGACGAAAGACCTCAACCTTAAAACGACTTACATAAGTTTAGGGTCATATTCGCGTCAACCTAATAACATAAATGAGTCCTACTAATCTAGCCACATAACTTGGTGTGTTGGGTTTAGACCTGACAAAATTGAAACAACCTGAATAAACAGACCACCCGAACTTGAATTGAGCCGACCTAATATAACAAGGCCTAAATGTTATTGTTGCAACTTGCAAACCGACTTTTTTTTTTTTTAATGACGAGAGAACCCGCAGGCCGCAGCCACTACCTTCGGTGCACACTAAGTAAACCCTCGGGTATACAGACAGAGTCAAAGTCTATAAAGTATGGACTTAGATCAAGAATACTCCATAAAAATGCTTTTGAGGAGGCTTGAACCCGGATATCCTGGAATTTCACCTAAGTTTTAATCAGGGCCGTCAAATGATTTTGAGAGGCCCGATTCGAAACGTTACTTTGAGGCCCTAAAAAATAAGCAAACAAATTTTTTTTGACATAATAAAGGTTGATTTTTTAAAGGACGCCAATCTAATTTGCAATAAACTAATGCACCGCATAATAATGTTCAATTTTATTTGTTATAGATTAGGTTATTAAAAACATAAGATCCAGTTTTATTTGGAGAAAAACAAACAAAAACGATTTGAATGAAGACAAGAAATGTAAAAAAAAACAAAAAATTGAGATTTTGTTGCTCAAAGGGTTCGAACCCGGGTCTTCCCCACTAAAAATCCACACTCAGACCACTACACCTTGAAGTTTTAGTGTTAGAAATGTAGCAAAACATTGAAGTATATTAGCAAACTGACATTTGGGCCCCCAAAACTTTTGGGCCCCTATTCCTTGAACAGGTTGAACATGCCGTCTGACGGCCCTGGTTTTAATCACTAAATTCCACCCTTGCGGGCTGCAAACTGATTATTATCCGCAATTAACTTGATGATAGTTACCCAAAAATGACCAGAATTCAAAAATATCTTAGCCCGACCTGAAGTCTATAAACCTAAAACAATCCAATCCAAAATTAACCCGATTCAATTAATCATTTACCAGAACATAGTTGGGCTCATGTCATATTTTCGAATCAGGTAAAAAATTACCACCAATATGTCACCCTCAAATCATCCTAAAAAAGGAAAAAAAAGATAGGGAAGATAGACGGCAGTGATAACACGTGTCTATTATAGCTTGAATTGCAGCCAAAGCCCAGTTTTCATCCTTCTCGATTCTCTTCTCACCAAACGTTTCTACCTTTCTACGTTTTTAGGGCTTTTTCCTTTTCTTTTTTTAAATAAAACTCAGCTTTTTTACTCCACTTTCCTCTTCATCTCTCTCCTTTGACTGCTGTTACTTTGCTAGTATTTGCTGTTCCTCTGTAAGTTTATCTTCCTTAATTCTCTCTACCCTTTTAATTACTTGTTTCATCCCAATTTCAGTTTTAAAACCCTAGTAATTCATGGGGTTTCATCTTGTGTTTTTTGTTGATTCATTCATTTATAATCTGTTTTTGTGTGGTTTTATGTGATGGGTTACTGTTGAATAAATCTGGGTATTTATCAATTTATGAAAATTTGGTGGTTTGATTGATTTCTGGTTTAAACCCTAATAATTTCTGGGTTTTATCTTGCTTTTTTCGGCAATTCATTCATTTGGTATCTGTGTTTGTATGGTTTCTATGATGGGTTGCTGTTGAATTTATCTGGGTGCTTCTCAATTTGTAAAAATTTGGTGGTTTGATTGATTTTATTGTAAAATTGGTGGACAATTCAAGTTTTATTAGGATTTTGATTGAATATGTGCATGAAAGATTGGAACTTTACTGTGAACCAGCTAGGAATTGGTTTGTTGATGTTGTTTTTCGTATCAGTGATGTTATTTCATTGCTTTATCTTGTTTGAAACTGAGGTTTTAGGTTTGTGTGGATGTGAGTCATTAGTTGTTTGATTCGAGGAAGGATAATTTCACTCGAATTCGTTGATTTCCAGGGTTTATAGTTTGGAATTACTGCCCTTTTCACTTCCTGATGTAATTCTTAGGAGGTTGCGATATCTGCTGATAGGAAACCGTAATATGCTTATTAGTAGCGATAAGCCGATAATTGAAGGCGGTTTTACAGAATTATTTGTGCTCCTTTGCAATCATAATACATCCTTATGGAAATTGTATGCTGGTTGGTTTGCAGCATTTGTGTATTGCCAGCGGGCGAAGAAGTAAAGTTTTGCTGTGATAGTGTGGCAGAAGTGAAAGATCAGTTTGGATGAATGCTCAAGCAAAAATTGATTACGATTTCTCAGGCAAGATGGCGAATCATTGATAGAACGCGACATGGACTTCAATCATTTTCGCAAATGTTTTGTGTATTTTCAGTTATATCTGATTAAACATTGGTATTTCATGAGCAATGATGATTCCAAAATTCCCAAAAAAATGTTTCTCATGGAGCTTAAAGTATACTCCAATACTACAATCACATGCCTATAAACACAGTCTGATTCAGTTTCGACCTCCTTTAATTGAACATTTTTCTTACCAGGGGAGATGAAATTAGATTAAAATAAAATAATAATCGAAGTTTAACTTGTTTCTTGACAAATAGTAATCAAAACTATATTCCTAGTACACACAAATGTAAGCCCTTTTGAAAGAAAAAAGTTGTATAATCTGTGACAGCTTAATTTGCTGAAATTAAGTTACATTTTGGCTGTAAACGTCTAATGCTTAGAATAATCCAATATAAAAATAAGTTTCAGATCTAACAAATACTGGTAGCTCGTCAGTGAATGGAATCTTCAGAGAAATTAAATTACACCTCTTGTAGCACCTTTGTATTATCTGTATCTCTCTTGTAACAAGCAACTTGTGATGTCTGAGAACCCCGATCCTTTTTAACATTATTTAAACCGGTTGTGAGAGCTGTCATTACTCACAAGTGAGAATTTCTGCTTTTGGAAAGTAACTAGTTTGTGTTACTGTTGAGTTATTCTGAATTCATTTATTCTGGCATACACTTGGTAAAAGTATGCAACTGTTTACTAAAGTTAAGGGATGAAAGTTCTTATCTGATCTGATCACATTGTGTTGCTGAGAGATGATTAGTCGTATCTGATCTGATCAAGTTGAAAGTTCTCATCTTTAATTAGTTTGATCATAAAGGTTATTTTATGACCATAGTTCAACAATAATTAGGGAAGTTAAAGTGCCGAAAAGGTTTAACGAAATCACGACATACTTTCTGTTTACATTCATTGTATGGTTACTGTACACATTCTA
>JAGPOY010003565.1:0-13007 GCA_018983105.1 Silene uniflora | reverse complement strand
GCAAGGCACGAAGAACGAGGCAATTTGGAGTGAGACTTGGGCAGATTTGACGAACGAAGTCTGCTGAAGTGCAAGGTTCCTCGATCGAGTCTTCCTGGGCTCGATCGAGTGCATGCTCGATCGAGTAACATCAGGCTCGATCGAGTATCCTTTTTGGCGAGCAGAATATTTATTTCCTAAAAACACTCGGTTTTAATTGTATAAGTATCAAGCTCGTAAAACACTTTTAGGTTACGTTTTTATTCACTTTTCTAGATCTGATAACTCAAGTATTTTGGTAGCTATAACTTTATTGCTTACGGATTATTTACGGTATTCAATCATTCTTCATTTATTAATCTAAGACAATCTTAATTCCAATTGCTTTTATTTTGTTCATCATGTTTATTTCTATTATTATTATTGTTGTTTTAATTACTAGTATGAGTAGCTAAATCCTTCTCTAGGGAGAAGGGGATCTAGGTAAATTAGAGGGGGATTAATGAATTGACCATTAGTTATATCATATGAATTGTTGTTTGATTATTGTCATTATTCTAATTGATTGATTTAGGCCTGAATCTCTTAATTAGTGTTGCATAAATCGAGACTTTCACCGATAGGGTTATGACCGATATAGGCTACGATATTCGAATAGAGATAAATTAATGATAGCGATTGCATGTTAATTTAGATCTAAAGACCATAATAGAATTGATTAATCTTATGTTCTTGAACAATTCGATAAAACCTAATATTGTTGATGAGTTTACATCCCCGGATAATTGACCTAGTGAACCTAATTCCTAGACTCTTTAATCTTATTGATACTAGTATTATTTATTTCATCTTTCTTATAGTTGTTAGCGAAATCATACAAAAAAAAAACCCCAACTTGTTACTACTGAGACAAACCGACTTTTGCAAATAGACTATTACACCGCCTCCCTGTGGATTCGATACCTTACTTACCGCTGGCTATTAGTTAGTAGTGAACTAGGTTTCCAGGTCACTCGGCCGAGTGTCTGCCTTGCTCGACCGAGTAAGTACATGTTAGAATGTTCTCCACAACACGATGCTGAACAATCGATTCATTACTGGCATAACAAGTCTAAATAAAATAGCATCCAAACAACCCCAAGGAATAAAAAATAGTCTCGGCCTTATGGTCCGAATAACACAATCGAAATGTAAAGAAATATGATTCTCCGACACTGAAGTTAGTAAAGCTAAACTAGATAATACTCATCATCACTCCTCATTATCCTCATCATCTCGGTCCTCCGGCTCTTGCTCCATTACCTCAGCAGCTGTGCCAGATGTACCCGCACCTCCACCGTCTCCCATCTGCGCACCGCTACCTAAAAACCCACTATCTAGCCAAGGCTGACTTCTCTAGTTCGATTCACTCCCTAAGGTCCTGCTAAGCAACCATCGTTATGGCTAATCGTAGTTCCCCAAGCAGCGAGGTCAACTCCATAGTTAGCAAAGACTCTCGTATCATCCCAACTCCCCTTCACCACCTAGGCTACCTAAACCCTTGTCTTATGCGCTGAAGATATGTCATCTCACATACGTTCCTCAGGGTCAACTCATGGTTAAAGTGATAGGTAAGCTCCTCCACCTGCATACGTGGGTCATGAACATAAGGGTGTTATGCATATTGAGGGTACTTAGGGAACGGAGAGTACGGGGGGTACAGAGGGTACTAGGAATACTCCTGGGAAAAAGGTGGTACTTGAGTCTCATGGATCTCCAACTCGGGTGGGTAACCGCACGACTCCTAGTCAATCTGGCCTCCTCCATCTCAATGAGAACTCTATCAGGGATAAGATAAGACTGAGGTGGAAGGTCTGGTATCTCACTGTCGGGATCCACATTCTCCAAATGATCGATAACAGGAAGGTTAGTTGCATTCGTTAAAACCATCCACTCCTAACCCTTCACCCTCACGTCAAGGTTACTCCTTAGTCAAGGCCTTAAGATCGGATGCAGGCTCATAATTATCTACTTTAAAAGCTAAGCGGGTCACAATCGCACCACAATTAAGGGATCGGTTACGAGATGTGGCCATCTGGGGTAGGCTAGCACGCACAAACTATTGTCGGGGGCACTTAAATAGAATGGTTCCTTACAAAAAGGGTTAAGATAAGAGGCTAAGAGCAATACCTCCTGTGAGTTAAGCTTACTCACATCCCTCCGATCATAGAGCAAACATATCATCATATGAAGGAAGAGTCTCAAAGTCACATGCTCGACGTCATTAATCAACATAGCACTTACCTTCGGGGAAGCCCTACCAGTAAACAAAGGTAAGAAATGGGTCGCCTTATTATTAGCAGTCACATCGTCTAACTCACCATCCGCCTCTTTCTCCAGCCCCAAATACTCAGTCATCTCATCTAAGGTTGCCGTATAAGAATTATTCAACAGACGAAAACTACCTGTCTCATTCTCCACATCATACTTGTAAGAACTCAGAAACTCAAGGGTAAGAAAAGCATACGACTTCTTGCGAAGCCTATACAAGCCAACAATGCCTATCACCTCGAATATATGACGGACATCCACCTCAATCTCCAACTCCTCAAGTATGTCCGCGTCCACACACCTTGTTGCCTTCATGGGTAGTTCCATGAGAGCAAGAAAAGCGGTCCATTGATTAAAGTCCTCAAATTGACCATAGGATACTCCGGGACTATCGATACTAAGGGTTCACGGCTGGATTGACCCTGCTCATCAGCCGGAGTTGATCTCGCCCTCTTGTTAGTCCTTTGTGGTTTCGGCATTGCTGAACAAGACGGTATATATGACTCCGTTTCAAAATAAGAAAAACAACTTCTCAACTTTAGTGTATAAATAACGGTTTTCAGACGGATTTTTAGCGATTAAACATGCAAAATTTGTCAACAGGGTGGATGGTATCAAAATAAATCGAACTTTTAAAAATTCTAAGACGAATTGGGGCAAGAAAAATCAATTCTTTTGGGGAAAATCCTTGAAATCCGAATTAAGTAAACAGGATTTGGGGAAGAAATCAACCATCCGATACTTAAGAATCGTAAATAAAACGGGTTTCTATCACAATTAGAAACTTTCCCACATAAATGTAGGTCTAAACTTCCAAAATTGCAGATTTAAATGCATTATTAGTGTTCAAAATAGCCTATGATAACTAGAAACGTGACCTTGAGTTGAAAGAGGAAAAGATGCCAAAGTAAAGATCAAATTGAGTTTTGAGACGGAATTTCACTCGGAAATCACTAAAATTTATAGAGAAAAGTTTAAGAGAAGTGTTTGAGAAAAGAAAATGTAAACTTATGAGTGTTATGACCAAAATAGGGTTTATAGGATTGTAGAGTTTATAATGAGTTCACCGCGGTTTTTAGGTACTTGGTCGAGTATCAGGCGAACTCGGTCGAGTAATCCTTACTCGGTCGAGTCGACTGGGTACGCGCGAGCAAACATGACTTGGTTAAGTTGCTCCTTGTGCCCAGTCGAGTTCCCAAACTTAAGCTGAAACATCACTTTTAGTTAACATTATCGTTCATGCAACACAAATGAAATCATGTTCGACGTATAGGCCTTGCCTAGGACTTGTCCCGAGGTTAGGTAATATGCTAATACACCTAATGCTCGCGAACGACTACACCTAATTCCGTCATATGCTCTCCTGGTCACCCGCTATATCTTTAACGTACAAATTACGAAGTAAGAAGCATCACAGTCACGTTAATAGGCCTGAAAATAAGACTACTTTCACATAATACAAGAACACTACCATCATACTTTTAAGCACTCACATATATCCAAAACTTTACATATCCACATCACACATATGACTACCACTAGAAGCTGCACATTACACAAATAACACATCCAATTCCATCCCATATAGACCTAACAGTGGAGTTACTGGCCTATGCATGTTAGGGGCGGGATTATGCCTTCTCACCCAAAACCAATCATAGGGGCTCCCAAAACACATACATCGGGTTCATTTTTAATTGACACTCTACTTTCATTTTTTTTTTCGGAAAGTTAAGTATATTGAATCAAAAAATCAAGAGTTTACAATTCCAATTACATCCATTTCATACTACTATGTTCATGAGCAAAAAGACAAGATAAGCAATTTAATTCTAAACCTATTGCTGTTGAAACCATTCCATGTCACGAGAAAGCTGCTTGCTTGTATTCATCCTTTGGAAACGAACTTTAATATCAGCTAGGAGCTGCTTAAACACTGTCAGGCCTTATGACTAGTCCCATCAGCCTTGCCTCATTCCTCACAGCCCAGACAACGTACAGAAGTCGCACATAGCAGGCACCTATATATCTCTTCTGCAGCTTAGAAACATTCCTACTTGTAGAGAACCAGTGAACCATATCATTTGAAGTTACCCTGATCTTCAAATGCTCTTGCAACAACCTGTTACATTCTCTCATGAAAACACAATCATAGAACAAGTGATGGTGATTCTTAGGGAAAGAACCATAAATGTCACAATCTATATCAACCATTACTCCCATTCCACTTAGTCTATCCTTGGTTAGTAAATGTTAATGCATAATAGTCCAGCATATAAACGAGGTTTTAGGTACATTTAAGGTATTCCAACACAGATGATTCCATGGCACCTTAGGTTTGGTGTCTCTTAGCCAATCATATCCTACATTAACAGTGTAATTCAGATTGGTGTTGAGCCTTTTGTTAGTGGTGTAAGGTTGCTTGAATTTTCCCATAACTTGTGTGATTTTCCTCCAGGACCAACTGCCATCAGGAGGGGCATGGTATTCAGTCTAACACTTATTTTTCATATAAACATGGCTTATCCATCTAACCCATAAATGATCCTTTTTTTGTGCAAGCCACCACACATACTTCCCTAAAAAGCAATGTTCCAAATTTTAAGGTCCTTAATCCCCAGGCCATCTTCCTCCTTAGGGGCACAACAAGTAGTCCAACTGACATTAGGTGCCTTGTTATACTCAACTTTACCTCCCCATAAATAATTTCTACAAATGCCATTAATTCTAGTCATGATGCCATTAGGGATCAGAAAAATGGTGGCCCAATATGAATGGAGAGTAGTCAGAACTGACTGTACAAGAGTCAATCTTCCAGCATAGGACAGATGTCTAGCCCCTCATCCTCTTATCCTAGCAACAATTCTATCTGTCAACTTCATTCCTTCATTCTTAGTCAATCGTTTTGCTGAAATAGGTATTCCCAGGTACTTAAAAGGCAAATTACCTCTATGAAATCCAGACAGCTGCAAGATATTGGCCATATAGCAGTATCTGACATTCCATTGAAGTAAATCTCAGATTTTTCTTTGTTCATTTCCAAGCCTGATGCAGCTGAGAAAGTAGAAAAGCTCCTGAGTAGCCACATGATAGAGGATTCAGTGCCTTTACAGAACAAAAGTAAATCGTCAGCAAAGAGAAGATGATTGAGTCTAATATGACCACAAATGGGGTGAAACCTGAACCCGTCTTGATTAGCTACAACTCCCATGATTCTTGACAAATACTTCATACACAAGGTAAAAAGGAGAGGTGATAATAGGTCACCCTGCCTAAGGCCTCTCTTTCCCTAAAAGAAACCAAATAGACTTTCATTTACAGAGAGAGAGTAGGCAGGAGAGGACACATGTAACACCCCGATATACCGGAGTACCCTACCAACGGCTACCCTGGCATATAAAGGCGTTACCATCTCGGATAACCGAGGTAGTGAACATCAAATAAACAATACGAGTACCTTTAATATAAATAATGTTTAAAGAGATACTACCGTCTCAAGACAAACCAAACTGAAAGAGTAAAACAATTGTCTCATAACATAAACTGTCTAGCTACTGTCGGTTACGCTAAGCAAAGACTCGTGATGACTCTTCCTCCCATCCCGCAAGCACATCATCATCAAGCTCTAAACCTGCTAAGCCAACTGCTCACCATCCCCGAATGGATCACCACAGTTTTTAAAACATATAAACGGGGTCAGTCAACTGAATATAATAGTTAAGACAAACACAGCGGAAGCAAAGATACATAATAAGCCAAATAATCACTCTTTCTCCAACTCCATCTCCTTACGAGTAACTGACTGCACGGCATACCGTGTAGCGCTGCCAGATTACCGCCGCAACGACAATCCACACCGCCAGTGGGGGACCGTAGCCTGACCCACCAAATCCCCGCTCAATACATGAGCGAACCTAAGTCCTTAATGTGCACATCCCTCTTGTTTGAGACACCCAAGAGGCGACAATGGGGCGTGAGTCATCTCTCACAGTGACCCACTCAGCCGGAACCGTATCACAATCACAATCTCATCAGTATGCAACATCGTCACAACAGCAATATATGAATATAATCAACAATCATCAACTATCATCATCAAATCATCAAACTGAGTAAGGAAACCCTACCTTATTCGCAAATTCCTCAATTCAAGCAAATCACAACAAGCAATCAATCGCAGAAACCCTCTTCTACGAATTCGTCACCTAACAACAATTATTCACAATCAATATAATCCCTAATCAACTCTAGTCAATCTAATTAGGGCTCATAGATAATATAGATGAACTATAACATAAAAGAATTACTTACCCTCAATATCTGGATCTCAATCGATGTGTAGATCGGAATCTTAATCCTTGATGCAAAGTATAAAGGAGAGAAGCAGTGTGCGTCGTTTAACTTTTCTAAAAAGGGTTTTAGAAGTGAAAGAAAATGATTAAAACCAACTTCTCTCTTTTATACTAATTGCTCAAGAACCGAAAAAATAAACCCGTCAGACCGTCGGCTCAGTCGAGCTAAAGCCAGCTCGGCCGAGTCAACAGTGACTCGGTCGAGGCACTACTCGACAGACCCTTCCGAAATACAACCCAAACCTGTCAGTAGCTCAGCTCGGCCCAGCTACTGACAGTCAGAAAATCCGTAGTATTACAACACACAAGTCATGATTAGTCTGGTAAATTGCTTTGGAAACTTCAGAGCATCTAGCATTTGTTCCAAGAAGGACCATTCAATAGAGTCATATGCCTTCCTTAAGTCAATTTTGATCAAGCATCTTGGAGACACAAATTTCCTATTGTATAATCTGATCAAATCCTGGCAGATTAAGACATTCGCTACAATATCCCTCCCTTTGATAAACCCTCCTTGGTTAGGACTAACTATCTTGGGGAGCATCTTGCTTAGCCTACTACACAGAACTTTAGCAATGCCTTTATATATGGTGTTACAGCATGCTATAAGTCTAAACTCAAGGACACTTTGTGGGTTAGCAGTCTTAGGAATAAGAGTTAGGGTAGTGGTATTAACTTGCTTAAGAAGTTCCCGAGTTTGAAAAAAAATCTGAATAACATGAGAGATATCCTTACCAATAGTATCCCAAGAATCCTTGTAGAATTGACTGGAGTAGCCGTCTGGACCAGGGAACTTGATTGATGGGATGGAGAAAATGCAATCCTTTATCTCATTTGTTGTCACTCGAGATACCAGGATAGAAATTAATTCATCAGTGATAAGGGGCCCAGTTGTAAAAACCCGAACTTTTGAGCTTACTCGACCTAGTGCTCGGTCAAGCGGACTGAGTAGAACCCATTCGAGACCTAGTGGATTGGCAGTCGACCGAGTAAGACGTTATAGCGGATCGAGTGTCTTCCACTCGGTCGAGTGAATGTTTTACTCGACCGAGTGAATTTCACTCGATCGAGTGGCCATTTTACTCGATCGAGTGCCACCTGTCCTTACCCGTGAAATCTCATTTCAGATTCTCCTTATCCAAACACAATCCATTACTCTCTACCTAACACCTTATCTCTCTAAACTCCTTCTCCTTCACCTAAAAACCTCCCTAAATCACCCTCTTCCATGGCTAAGCAAGGATTAAGAGGAAGCAACCTCCCTAATCTCCACCACCTTTTGTAAGTAACAATCCTTCTTCTTCTTTCTTTTATTAGCTAGTATTAATATTAAGTTTTGGATTAGTAATTGATTAGTGAGGGATTAGTGTTATTAGGGTGGTATTAGTATTCCTAGAAGAGGATTAATACATGGTTGGGTATTAGAATGTATTATGATAGTTTTGATATATATGTGTCTAGGATGAGACGGTTTCGCGAGACGGAATCGGGTCGGATTCGCTTAGATTCGGATGCTTGCTAGAGGTAGGTTAATCCTACTCGGTTTCATGTTATAAATCTTAATCGGTATATATTATGTATTGTTGTTATTACTGATAAATTGTCCATGTAATCGGATAGGCGATGATATGTTGTTGTTGAGGAGACGGGAGACGGTTATGAGACCGTCTTCCGCTCGAGTTGCCCTTTGGAGCTTCCCACTCCAAAGGGGATGTGCACATTTATGACTTGAGGGTGGAGGGGGGCGTGTGGTTGAGGCACGTCGCCTAGAAGGGGACTCGAGTCGCACTCGGGCCCGGTACCACCGATGTGATCGCAGTGCCTTGTATGATAGTGGCATGAGTGGGCGTGTCCCGGTGTCCAGATGATAGTCATGGATCATGTGTTGACATGAGACTGACGTGTTTGTTGTGTGTCTGTCACCTGTCTCTTTTGGGGTGGCCTGCGTTGATCCATATGACGTTCTTGGTCATATGGGGAGCAGTTATGTGCAGGTTGCTTGGTTAGTACACGGGAGTGGGACGAGCTTGCCGAGTCAAGAGGAGAGCTTAGTCTAGTAGAGTCGTAGTATCTTGAGTTGTATTTATTTCTATAGTGTATGTTTATGTAATCGCTAACTTATATGATTAAATAAAGTGTCCTTTGATTGTTGTTTTGAAACACTACCTCGGATAACCGAGATGGTAATGCCTTGACTATCTTGGTCGGATAGTCGGGGTATTACATAGTGGTATCAAAGCACGGTCGTGGAACCTAAAACCAATGAATCAATGAACTTAGGAGTGTCAAGTAAAATGAACCCAACTCGTGTATAATGGGAGTATGGTTTTGGATGAGTGGGCGCCCTCATGTCAAAGCTAGTGCCTATTGCATCGGTTGATCACCACGTGGGTAGATAGTAAAGCATGGGGGAACGGTATGTGAACGATATATATAATTGCTTGTGATTATGGTAAGATAGAACTTGTTTAATGTGTTTGTCGATATGATGCATGCCTAGTGGTAGCAATGAGGCCGAAAGTTGTGTCCATGCACGAAACATGCTACGGGTAGGTGATGTGTGTTGTAAGGAGCTTAATTTCCACTACTTGGAAAACTTTTGGCCGTTCTATGCGTATTATAGTTGTAATAATTACATGAACTAACAAGGGACGCTCCAGTAAGAACCGGTGGACTCCCGACTCCTATTTTGATTTGCAGGGGCGACATAAATCGAACTCGTGCGAGACCAAAAGTCCTAGCAATCACTCGCCGAGTACGAGTCAGCACTCGACCGAGTGCCTTGTCACTCGACCGAGTAAGTGACTCACTCGACCGAGTGGCCGGGTTTACAGAAAGATAAAAGGTTCTGGAAAATCGACTACTCTACCGAGTAAGGGTACCACTCGACCGAGTGACAGCTGGACCGAGTAATTTTTACACGGGTACCTCATTTACCCCAACAACCCCATTTCTTCATTCTTCACTCTTTCATTTATCTTCTTACATCAAAATTCCTCTAAAAATAATTCTCAAACTCCATTGTTATAACAAGTTGGTGGCTTGGGTCAAGTTCTTATTTGTTATTTCCGTCTCAAAACCGTTTTAATTAGCAATGTAAGTGATATTTTTCCACTTGTTTTCTTCAATTTAAATTACTAGATCTACTTGAATTTTAGTACAAATATGTTAATTTGTCTATTATTTGGTTTAATTCATGATAGTAGCTAGTCTTGTATGTCATTTTCATTGCCAAAAACTTGAATTTTTATGTCAAATTTTGCTTAAGTGGAGGAAATTCGAAATATGTCTTAAATAGGTAGTAATGGGATTTCTTGTGTTTGTCGTTGGATGTAGATGCACCATTAGGGCTTAACCTTTGTTGTTAGTCATAGATCTTGTCTTAAATGTGAGAAATTTTCGTCTTAAAAACCCGTTTAATTTTCGAATTTACGGAGGGGTCATGCCGAAATTTCGATTTTTATGAGTAAAATACAATTCTTACGTGCTATAAGACAATCTTTTCCATATAGGAAGTCATTCTTAGCCTTAAAAATGGACTTGTCTTAAAATTTTGTATTAAGAGCCTTACAAATGACTTCTTATTGTCAAAAACAAATTTCGTATTCATCTTTAAATGTTGTCCTAAGGTGACATAAGACTACCCAAAATTTGGTTGTTTCTACAAGATTTTAATTTCAAAATCTTATTCATTGTTTACATTTATGGATGGAGGATTTCAATTTTGAAATTTTCCGGTGAACTTAAGAAAATTTGGTATTTCATTATCAAGTCTCATCCGAATTTGCGCAAACCTCGTTTGAAATTTTGTATTATTTGACTTGTAAAAAGGAAATAGCATTTTAAATAAGAATACCTCATGTATTAATTATGATGTGTTGTGTTTTGGACAACGATGTACAAGCACGAGTTTTCCCCAAAATGTCTAGCTTCCGAGTGAGTATACCAAGTTGTTATATGTTAGTAATTAACCTACTCGTCGTTGTTATCCTAATATTTGACAACAATGATTATTGTGGACTAAATTTTGAGACTTTCTCCCTAATGTAGATGTTGTAAATTTCGTGCGTGGTTTAATATGCTCGGGTCACCAAAAGTTATTCAATGTCAAGCACACAAAGTTTTGACTTAAACAAGCACACATGAGGCTTACTTAAAATTTTAAGAAGGCGGAAATGTTTCAAAGTAAATTTCTTTTCCAAATATATTTTAGGGCAATTGTATTTAAGGGAATTTTTTTTAAAGCAATTCCGTTGAGAAAATTTCGTCTACCATTCATAAGAGTATTATTTCTTTCGAGCCATGTCAAGTACCATGGAGGTTAATCTTAATTCCATGTGATAATCATCGATCTTTATTTTCCTACCTTGTAATGCCTTCTTGTCATGTACCATGTCGAGGAACACTAGAGCCAACCAAGGAAGGAACGCCGACAACCGCCCCAGGCACAACCGGAGGCACCACCCGCCATCACTCTACCGGGTTACCCCTCTATTGCTTTCGGGAGTGAGGATCATAAGGATAAGTTCCTAGAACTAGCCACTAGCTAGGAGGATGGCCGCTACCAAATGCATGTCGGTGAGTACCTTAGAGGCCTTGGGTTTGGAGGAAGAGGTCCACGCCATTTTCACGGGGATTGGATTGGAGGGTTTGTACAATCTAGCGGAGCTGAGCTACCATAACCTCACCCTTGAGTTCCTAAGCTCCTTCACCTACAATGCCCGAAACCACACCGTGAGTTTTAGGCTTCGAAACACCCCTTTTGCCATGTCTTGTGACGATCTTGCTAACCGGTTGGGGTGAGCGTGCGAAATGGAGATTACCTTGATAAGATACCTAAGGGCATGAAGGCCGCGAGGTATTTCCCTCTCTATACGACTAAGGGTAAGACATCCGTGAGTGCCATGAAAACAAGTGACCTAGAACATCCCGTCCTTAAGATCTTTGTGCGCTTCTTGACCAACCTCCTCTACGGGAGGAAAGACTCTAGCCAGCTAAACTCCACGGAGGTGATATTCTTGAGCTCCTACCTTAACCCCCGCCATGAGAGGAACTTCCACTTCAACGCCATTTCCATGGTGTGCCTTTCCTTTGAGAGGATGACCGGTACCGAGAAGTGCTCCTTAGATTGTGGGGCTTTAATAACCCGTTTGGCCAAGAACTTGCTTGATTATGAACCGGGGGAGGAGGATGGACCGATGTCGGGTGAGGTGATATATTTTGACCTTGCTTGGATGAGAGACAACTCGTGGGTGATTGAGAGGGACGACGGGGAAACCTATTCGTGGAGGGTGGATGACCCTTACTATATGATACTTCCTAATGAAGACCTACCACCTACTACACCTCTAGCACCCATGGACTCTCCTCGCCCCGAGAGCCACCGTTTCACGATCCCCGGTGACCTCACTTTTGACATTGATGATGAGGAGACGGCAAGACCTACCCCACCCTTATTACCTTCACCCCAAATTGCTCCGGGCTGAGCTTCGGTATCCTTTCCACTCCATGGGCCGACACCCATGGCACCACCACCCTAAACCGGAGGTTATGACCCATCTCGACAAAGCTTTGACTCCAAATACTCCATGGCCTACCTTATCAACCGGGTGAACAATGACTTGGTATTGAGGGATATGCATGATATGGCATGGAACCGGGGTGTGAGACCCGCCATAGACCTAGCTTTTGGACCCGGGAAGGAGACACTTCGGGAGTCTTTAGTGCTTATGGTATCCAACCATCGGATTGGGGTACTAACAATCCTTTCAGCACGGGGCACCTACGGGATCCATGGATGGGTACCGCCGGGACCCAATTTGGCGACCCCTCCCACGGGGGTGTAGGTGGGTATGGATAGGGCACTTCCGGGGTGGCTACGGGAGCCACGGCCTTCGGGAGCGGAGGTTTTGGTGATAGTGGAAGTGGTGGTGGCCATGATGATATGAATATTGGGGAAGGTCATGGTGCTTTCCACTATGGGAGCGGAATCGAGCATGGAGGCGGTGGCCAACACGGGAGAGGTCTTGATCGGTTTGTGGTAGAGAGTGCGGAAACCTATGAGGAGGGCCTCGACGAAGGTGAGCAAGAGGAGCATAGCGCGGCAAGAGAAGAGCCACCCGCCGCTGTTGGACCATATGGATATATGTTTAAGTTTTGATAATGACAAGTATATGCGTTATATATACTCTTGCTCGTAATTGTTTGTTAAGTCTTAAACAGAATGATAAGTGAATATGCAAATAGAGTTATAACCTTGACAATTCAAGTGAAGACTTACAAGTTTATTACAAGCCAAGTTACGATTTGTGAAGCATCACACATACAAGCGTCATACAAGTATCACACGAGTAAGAGACTTGCAAT
>JAGPOY010003564.1:0-13007 GCA_018983105.1 Silene uniflora | reverse complement strand
TTTTCTAAACCGAACCAAAACGATAAAAATTCTATTTTTGAGCATTATTTTAAAAACAGATTCTTTGATATCACATTAATCTTATGTAAACATTGTACCCACTTAGTTCCTTTCATTTGTTAATAACATCATATGTGTTGCTCTCAAATATCAACGGCTTGACTCCTTGAATTTGATTTCTCAGCTCTCTCCCTTACTCCTTCCTTTTCATGTTCTATTTTACTCATTGCATATATGCTCTACTCCGTATATCTTAATAATCAATCCCTTTGATTAGTTGTAATAGTCTCATTTTATTTTCCCAATAATCAAAATATTTCTTTATATTAGCAGGCATAGAAGTCAAATTGTCCATTGAAGACACTCTGGACGATAAAGACTGGGTTCAGAGGAGCATTCCTAACAATACCATAGAAGATTAAGATTGTAAAATGAGCATGTCGACAAGCTTAAGTCAAAATAGAGTGGATAAATTGTGAGCAAAGAACCATGGTGGTTTCATGACTGATGCATGTACATTATTTTAAAAACTCATGTGGGGGAAAGTCGTTAATTGGACAATGTTTTTGTAAAAGGATAAGAGAGCATTTTAAGCTCTTTGTATAGTTTAAAGAATAATTTTAGTGTTGTTTTATAAACTTTTTGAAAATTTGATGAAATACTACCCTAAAATCTAAGGGTGTGTTTGGTTCACGTAAAAAAAGTATGCGGTATGGTTTTGGAATGAGCCAAACTCATTCCAAGTGTTTGTTTGGAAAACGTAAGGGATGGGTATAAGATTGATACTCATAGGTATCAAATTAGATTGAATTAAAATGTGAAAAAAAAATATGACATATCGTAAAGTGATTTTTTTATATACTTAATTTGATTAAATAATTATTTCATGATTTTATAATATTAAAAAATATTATTTAAAATATTTTATTTTGCAGATTTTAACCTTAATTGAGTTTGTAACCCATACCACTGAAAATTGAAACAAACACCAGGTTCCAGGTATGAGAAATCAAGTTACAACCACATATCACCCAGCGATAAATATTCGTTAGCAGATGTATGAAGCAATCTTTGTCTATGATTTCTGGTAAAGGCCCGCATATATTTTCCCTAAAATGGTCGTTGGTGAAGTGTTTGATGTATCAGAGATGCTACGACATATATAAGTGTAAAAATGGTTGCCTATGGATGTTCGGACCTAAGATATGAGTTGCGGGTGTACACTCTTAAGGCGCACAAGAATTTAAGCATTTCACAATGATGTTACTATGAAAAGAAAAAAATAGTATGATAACTTAAATATGTAGATTATTATAGTGATTAAAAAATCTTTCGATCTACACAATTCAAAGGTATAGAAGTTTTGTAATTGCATTAATCAATTTATACTTCTTGCTTAATACGGAGTATAAATTACTTATAATGCACATTATGCACCAAAAAAATAAAAAATAAAAAAAAGAATGCAGATTCAAACTAATATAGAGTACTAATAAAGTGTTGTTACCCTAAGATTTTTAAACTTAATTACCTAATTACATTATTTATACATGCCCGTGCAATTTGCACGGGTTTTAAACTAGTAAGAAAATACATTAAAACGGTAGTTCTAGTCTTTCCGGTCCAATCTAATTGGAACCGAAAAACCGAGTCCGGACCGAAAAATAGTGGTAAACCGAAGAATATTTTTTTAAGCTTGCCCAACCCGAGCCTTGGAAAAATAATCCATCTTTTAACAGTGAAGACTGCACAACCTTCATACGGACATTCGATCATTTCTAGGGTTCGTCGTTGCTCACAAATTGGGGGAAATCAATTGCTCCATCTTTAATCAAATTCCAGTCTAATTTCCGACTTCTTCCGCGAGTTCGAATTGTTTACGGTTCGTTTTCTATTTACATCGCTCTCCAATTGTTTTGCCTTCGTTTTCTTCAATTGAAATTTGACTCAAATTTTGATTTCCATTGTATCCATAGTTTGATGTATTTGATAATCTCTCTTTTTGTTATTTGAGATTTGTGATGTATGCAACTGTGTAATTGCTAGCTTCTATTTTCGTATTGATCATTCTTGTACATTTAATAGGTCTCTCTTAAGACGAGTATATCCGTTTGTACCTTCCTATGATTACTCAATAGGTCTCTCTTAAGACGGGTATATCCGTTTAAGAGTAAAAAGGGTCAAATTAAACACCATTTTGGCTAGATAAGATAATTATTTTGCTAGTTCCTAGGAGCTTTTCTGTTGTTTTATCCATCGTATTTCGGATATGCCCGTCTTAAATGACAATTTGTGATGATCATGATGGGCGGGGTGGAGTAAAAGAAGGTTGAAGCTTAACTGGGTTTAATGTTGTATCGTTGAAATTCGATTTCCTGGTTGCGTTAAGTTGAGTACCATTTTTGTGACACTCAAGAAGTCAAGATTAGCAACTGTTTCAACTGAATTGTTCATGAATACACAAACTAGCTACCGTAAGTTGTTCATTTCTAATCACTCTCTTTGAGTGACGACAAGTTTTAAAGAATAGTAAGTTGGGTTTGGCTTTTTTGTGCAATTCGCCGTGTTATTTGATAGAAGCCACCTCAATTGTTTGATTGGTTTTTTCTTTTCTGTTATTGATTTACGATGCGTGCAATACCATACACGGCAGCAGTGTTCTTATGTTGAAATTTGTATGCAAAATTCCTTTTGGGGAGAAAATTTTAAAAATTTAATCACGAGTTCACCATTTGCAGCTCAATTTCCTATATAGCCCTTTCGATTTACTCCATTCATCTCATCTATATTGTCCTCATTTCCTTTCTGACTACCTAAATAACTGGCCTCTTTTCTATCTAATAAAATAAATAAGGATAATTAAAAAAAAAAAAAAGGAGAACACTAGAAACCGTTTCATATCCGGGGAAGCAAAAATGAAAACCGTATGTACAGTTTCGACCCGGTTTTGAGTTTAATTTTTGTAAAAAATAAAAAATACTCGTAAAAAGTTATCACACATTCACCCGTTAGTACACGCCGCTTAAGCCTAAGTGACTACACAGAGTTTTGGTTAAGATGGACTATCCGCCTTAAATCTTAAAACTGGTCAAATACTACACATGGTGCTAATAATACAAAACTTTTGTCATTTCCTAAGCAACTTACTGCTGTATGTAATTTTCTATGTATTTGACCCGTTTTAAGTTTAAGATGGATAATGTCCGTCTTAAATGAGAATTTGTGAAGCGACTAATATTTCAATTGTATTCATTCACGGGCCTCTATCTTTAATTCTGTAACCCTAATTTCAATATTCAGATCCCTAATTCTCCTCCATTCAAACGACCCATTTCCCCCCTTCTCTCAAACAACCCAATCAGATCTGTCACCACTCTAACGAAGGTTTGTTTGATTTTAATTTTCGTTTGTACTTCATTTTTTTTCGTGTGTTTTTCGTTTGATTTTCGATTGTATTTCATTAGATATGGACAATTTGGTTGTATTTAACATTTGGTTTATGATGGTTTGTAACATTTGGGTACTTTACTAGTGTACTGAGACTTGAAACTTGGAAGTTCAAAGTTTGTATATTTGGAACTTGTGCACTGTGCGTGCTACTGAACTGAAGATGTTATGTGTATTTTTGTTTTGCATTTAATAGGAAAGCAGATAAATCGTATCCGGGTAGCCGGATTTCATATATCCGGTTTAACCGGGTACCCAAAAACCTTATACCCAGTTAAACGGGGTCTGCATCACAAAAAAAAGTGTTATACCCGATACGCGTATCGAGTATACAGTTTTGCTCAGCCTAGTCTATACCTTCTTTACTTAAATAACGTACTCTACTGAGGAGGGAATGAAAAGGATTGTGTTTTACTCTAAGTGAAGGTGTAGTAATGTTATTTTGTTGTATTTCTTAGATTTAGCCTCTAGTTGGGATGGAAGGAGTATTATTTTGTGGAATTTTTCGGTGATAACTAAATGAATGAATAAGCCAAATCAAAATATGTTTGAATATACTCCTCTATGATTATCATACTAAAGCAGTTTGCTATAATCAGTCATGAACTAGTGTCTCACATAGTGCGCTATGCACTATGATGGATACAAGGGTTAATGCCTTAATGCTGTAAACTTGTCTATTTATGAGACAGCCGAGTTGAGTATTATTATGCGACACCCTTACTGCGACCGCTGTCTCCTGACTGATACCGCAATTTTTACCATGGTTGTATACTTTTATGTCATCAAAATTTCTCTTGAAATTTAGCTGTTGTTTCCCTCCGTTTACAGTCACTTAAAGTTTGCCCTTGCTAAAGTGACGTGAAAATATATGGAGAGATGAAGTCTTGAGCACTTTGGAATTCCTGCTAGGTTCTTACGTCAATTTTCGTTATTTTGCTGGTATTACAGTAAAGATCCTAGCATCATGCCCTCCGCCCGATCTTTATGGAAGGGCCCTTTTGTTGATGCATTCTTGACGAGGCTGAAGGATAACAAAGAGAAGCTTGCAAACAAAAAGATATGGTCTCGCAGGTCTACCATTCTGCCAGAATTTGTTGGGACTGTTGTTCGTGTTTACAATGGGAAGACCTTCGCTCGATTGAATATTACTGAATCAAAAGTTGGACACAAATTTGGAGAGTTTGCTTTGACAAAAAAAAGAAATCCGCACAAAGAAACTGTCAAGAAAAAGGAGAAAGAGAAAAAGAAGAAGTGATTTATCCAGTAAATGGGATTTGCCCAAGGCAAAAAAGTGTCGTTGATTCGCTCTTTGTTTGATGTTTTCTACATACCGTGTTGCAAGTGACCATCTACTGTAGCCTTTGGTTGAACTAGCTATTTCAGGGATAGCAAAATTTTCGTGTTTTTGAAATTGTTTTGACCTGGAGCACTCAAATTAAGACGTAAAATTCTGGGTTTTATCTGCATTCCTGTTTCCTCACATTCTTGAAATTGAATCGGAACCTGCTGTTGCCTATAGTTCTCAATTTGACTAGTAAGTATCTAGGGCTGGCAAAAGCTGACGTGAACCGAGGAACCAATTTGTTCTGTCCGATATCTAAAGTTGGGTGAACCGAAACCAAACTGGCGCATGTAATTCCACATGGTTCTACCGATGTAAAACTGTGTTATTCTGTCACCTATATTTATCGTGTTTAATCAAACATGAGTTTACATCCTTTTCATCCCTTCATACCTCACTATCAGAACAAGATATAGAGAGTACACGGCACACAACGAATGCAATTTTTGCTTACAGAATTGTCCAAATTATTCACTAATCACTTTCCTCCTTCCCAGGTGCATGAACTGTTTTCTTTAGGTGAAACATGACAAATTAGGTCCAAGAAAACACCAGTCTAACAAACTAGAAACATCTCAAGGTGAAATACCCTTCTCAATCCCCAGTTATTTTCTTTTACGACGCAAGTACCCGTCTTAACATTAAAACGGGTCAACATCTGATCATTTAAGACTTTTTCTCATGCATTCTGCTTTTGTCCGGTTCATGATATTTTACTCATCTTAAGCTTAAGATAGAAATACCCGTCTTAAACAAGAATTTGTCCTCAAACCCTGCTATATCAGGTAGAAAACAATCAAGGTTTCTGCAATAATTTGAGGTCCCCAAGAAATTAGTTTGCCTGATGGTGGAGTAGAAATCTTAATATCAAAGACTCTCTTTACAAGCTGTTCTCAGCTATATGTGAAAAAGGATTACCATCATGAAATCATTCTGGACCCTCAATGCAAAATCTTTCCTGACTTCTTAAGCAAACTATGTCTACTGTTTCATCAAGATCTCTGTCATACCTAGAAATGATTGCAATATTGAAGTATCCGAATTCGTATTCGAATTCGAATGCGAAATGCAACAACATTACTTACTCAGTAGGTCTTGCTTGCGACGGGTCGGATCTTGTGACGGGTATTTTGTGAGAGGAAATGGGTAGAGGGGACAAGGTGGGCACCCCCCATGTGCTTCTCCACTCACCCTTTATGGGTATTTTGTGAGAGAATATGGTATCCGTCACAAGCTTGTGACGGATAGTGTCCGTCACAAATGAGAATTTGTGTTACTTCTAATGCCTAACAAGCCTTAATCGGGTCAGATGTACGCAACACTATTCTTATATTGAAAATACGAAGATAATGTTCTCGTATGACTTGTAACTTTGTAAGAAACTACTTTAACAATCGCGTCGACCGGGATACAATGCATAAACATTTTGCCAAAGTTGGCCAGGGGTTTGATACGTGACTCTTGCGAATGAAAAAACCAAACTTGAAAAGGGTTTTACCCATTTAGTTACCTTCAGTGCCCAAAGGAGATTGGCCCTGCGGTCCATTTTTATTTATTTTAAAAAAATGAAATTCCTTGGCTTTGAACCTAACTAAGATTTCCTTGTTACACCTAACTTCACAGTTCACTTTCAGTGTCGAACTATATAACACACAACCTCAACAAACTGTCATTCACAACTCTTATTTCCAACACAAGAGAACACCAAAGCAACACAAATATACATTGTAAAATGATGAAGCTTCTTCTCGTACCGTTACTTCTCCAAGGCATTGTCCTGACATTGGCTCAAGCTCAAGCTCAAGCTCCAGCTCCAGGACCCGCCGGTCCCCCAAACATAACAGCAATTCTCACAAAAGCCGGCCAATTCACCATGTTTATCCGGCTGCTTGAAACTACTCAAGAGGCTAGCCAAATCAACACCCAACTAAACAACTCAAACAATGGCCTCACAATCTTCGCTCCACCAGATAACGCCTTTACTAACCTCAAATCGGGATTGCTAAACTCCCTGTCAGATCAACAGAAAGTGGAATTAATCCAATTCCATGTACTTCCCAACTACATATCTCTTAGTCAATTTCAAACAGCCACCAACCCTTTGAGGACCCAAGCTGGAAACAGCGACAATGGCCAGTTCCCGCTAAATGTGACCAGTGCAGGAAACCAAGTTAATGTAACAACAGGAGTTGTGAATACAACATTGTCTAATTCCATTTACAGTGATGGGCAGTTAGCTGTGTACCAGGTGGATCAAGTGCTTCTTCCTGCTGCTTTCTTTCAGTCACCTGCACCTGCACCTGCTCCTACGACAGCCAAGCCGAAAAAGGGTGCCAAGTCGAAGGATAGTTCAGATGATGGGACTGACACCACGGTCGATTCTTCTGGTGCCAGTGAATTGATGCAGGTGGCTTTCAACAAGTTTGCGGTTGGAGTTGCCTTTGCTGCAACTATTTGCTTGTTTCTATGATCTTGTTGTCTTGCTTTTTATTGTGATATATATTCTTTGAAAATTGTAATTGGTTGAAGTTTTGATTGTTGATGTCGCGAACTATGTACTGCTGCCTTTAGGCTTCTTGATATGAATGAATTTTGATCATGCTAATTTTCGCGCCTGCCATCTTGAAACAGTGTATACAAATACAACACATGCCCACAGGGTAATGCTCGACTGGGCAACGGGTCATTTGGGTTTGTGTCTGCCACTTGTTTTGTTATCTAGTCATTTATAGATGACGGATTAGATGAGGCCGATAAATTTAGGTCGAGTCAGGTCGAGGTTTGGGTCACATTAGATTTGTGAATCATGAATGAGCGGATCAGATTGATGCGAGTAGGGGTTGGGTTGCCGGCCTAGGTGCTAGCAAAGTTCTGTAGCAGGATGACAATTAGAATTGGGGCCAAATCCAGTAGCAGTTGGTCACAAATTGGGGTTTATCATTCACGGCTTCAAGCGTAAGCTGATCAAGTTAACTCAAGTCGGTTTTGTCAGGTCTAAATCTACGTTATATCGAATGTATCTAAACATTTTATTCCTTTTTCCTTAGAGTCAGTAAGAGACTACGAGTGTCCATTTTGTAGCTCTATAGTAACATTGGTATTGTTAACAAGTTTAACTTTTACAAGTAATTAATTAACTGGATTATACCAATTAGCTTAGGTAGAGCAAATATGCATCCCTTCAAGACATTCGATAAAAGAAGAAAGGTCGAGTGAATATGTTACGACAATGAGGGGATTAGCTAGAACAATCTCGAGGGATGTTATCTATGACCTCGATTCAAATTTATTTAGCTTTAAAACTCGTCATGACTTTAGTTAGGGCAACAGAAAAATAGATGATACTCCTGTTATTTACTTGGTTTCACTATATTTTTCAAAATATGTGATAATGCTTTTGGAATATGTAGAAAAATTCATTAATATGAACGTATTTCTGAAGTGGAAGGAGCAATAAAAGTTGAATGACATACAAACTCCGATATTTTACACAGCCAATATACAAGAAAAAGCAAATATAATAGGCGGTTGTTACTCACTAGCAAAGGTACATATAGAAATACAAGAGCACACGCATAACCCACACCTTCGGAAAGACGAGATAATACAAGAAAGAAACGATACCAAGACACTTTCTCTTCTCATTCACCCCTTCAAGACACTGCAGAACATATTGGCACAAGTTAACTTTATACCCAAATCAACAGACAATAAGTTACTGGGCGAAAAACAGACTATGACTGACAAGTAACAACGCTAAGGTAAAATCCGAAGTGACTTAACCATCTTCTTATTGTTGTCATTCCTCAAGTTATATTGCAATTAAGCAGTTAGGAGTAGCAACATCTTTGTAAGTAATTACACTAGAAATCAGAGAGACAGTATGGCAATGTCTTACTTGTACAGATAAGCAGCAATCCCCAGAATTATACATAGGAGAACGATGTCGATGCAAAAGTTTCGGCTCGATCTCAACTGAGAAGGTAAAAAGCGGCTTTTAATGCTAAGCAGTTGAGATAACACAAAAATAGTAGAATCAAGCAGTAAAAGTAATGTAGTTGGAATTTCAGATTGCCCTAGTATAGTACCTGAGTTACAGTGTCCTTAAGCCTGACATTTGTATTCTTAAGATCAGAAGCTGCCTTGTCCACCTGTAAATGTTAAAAAAAAATTCAAACTACAGATCAACATCGCCTATTGCCTTTACATTACCGACTTTCGCTGCTAAATGCACAAATTCCTCACCTTGGTGTCAATCTCATCCATCAATGGAACTTGCCTGTCCATTTCCTGCATATAAGATCAGCAGAATATAAGCTTAAGAAACAGAATTAGTTTACCTACCTAGTATATATGCACAACAGAAAGTTAGAAACATAATATGCCAAAATAGTTTTTTTTCCCCAGAATAACTACCTAAACTCATTTCCCATACAAAAAAGAAGGAACATGTGAATCCAACTAAAGGTACGAGGGTAGTACCGTAGCAGAAATGGATGGAGAATAAGATTTATGTGAGAAGTAAATTGAACAAGAGTATTTCTGTACTTTTACCAGACCTTCCTACCATTTCCTCCATCAACCTCATTCTAGTCAAGAGTAGTGCATAGTGACATGAAAGTCAATCCTCGTGCCCAACATCATGGGTTGATAATTAGGGTCTATGGAAACCAATCGGATGACGCAAATTTTAAGAAATTCATCAAAAGTTCTTGCGCTAAAATAATTTTCTTTGAAATCTCTACTAATCCTACTTAGGAGTCTTATTATTAGCCCTCTTAGATAGAGGATCAATGGCTAGGTCATTTACGTATAAAGTAGTTTCTCAAAATTGTAAAATATTAAAGAAACATCCCAAAGGAAAAATTGGTAGCCATCAAAGAAATAGAAGGACTACTAAGTTCGATGAAATCACTGACAAACAGAAATTTTAAGCACCAACATATTTAACAAACCTCGTTCATATCATGAGCCATGTTTTTCAAAGTGTCTAAGCCTTCTGCTATCACATCAAGACCTTGGTCCTGTTACATTAGACAGCTATAAGGGAAGAGAAGAAAAAAAATTCTTGCAAACAAGAATTTAAAATTTCAACTTCGGTGAATGTGAGAAAAAGAAACAAACAGCATGAAAGGAAGCACCTGTCCAATTTTTCTCATTTCATACTCATTCCTAAATTGGCTTGACTGCTCTGATTCTTGGAAGTATTCGCTATCGATTTGTCCATCTACATTAGTCATAGAGCAAGTGAGAATTTGTTACTCTACCTATAGCCAATTCAAAATAGTAGGAAACAGACATTTACTCTAAAACACTGATTATAAAGTCAGCCAATCACCTGAACCAAATTTAATATCTGTGCGAGTCGTTGACGAACTCCATCCAGAGGTCCACCCACCACCACCATTCCTTTTAGGAGCTGGAGTCCCATCTGGTATGGCAGTAATTCTATCAGGCAAAGCAAGGACCAGATCATTACGAGCACCAAGCTCCTCAATTGATAGCCCTTTGACCTGGAATTTTAAAGAAAAGAAGTTTCCATTTCCTTTCATCTTCCACAAATTCAAACTTACACACAGGCACTTTAACCAATAATAAACTTAAAGCTCTCTAGGCACCTCATCCCCCAGTAGATGTACACATTTTTTTCTAATAACATTCAGATGGTGAGTTCACTCTCAATGAATTGGTATATAGCTATTTGAAACAATAATAATAAGACTCTGATTGCTTTGCTAAATTTAAAATAACGATCATATTGTGAAATAAGAGAAAGTTATACACTTATACCTCTTCTATTAGGTAATTTCAGAAGAGGCTTTAATCACCGTGAAAAAGCATGACCATGTCGTGGTAATTTACAAAGTGTAAGAATTACTTATATACGGAGTATCTAATTTAAGTTCATGATTCCTTCTCATCATTGTTTTAGTGCCTGTTTTTCAGGTGGCACCCTCAATCTTTTTTCTTACTGTGGTAGTATAATATAATATGTTGTCACGTGTGCAACGTATTAATATTGGCAGGAGTTTGAAGTTGTGAATTTGTTATGTTAAACAGCACAGTGGCTGAAATAATTAAGATAGAATATCGCAAATCTAATCTAAAAGAGCTCAAGTCTGTAAAGTTAGTTTACGCACAATCTTGAATGCCGTTGTACCTAATATACTTAAGAGGGGTGGTAAACCCGCACGGATATGCTAGTGAACCACACTCGTATTTCACAACCTCAAAAAGACAGCATGTCATTGACCTTTTTGAAATTATTAGTTGACACCTAAATAAAACTGGGATTGAATTTCTGCTGTTAATAATTCATCTTTGTCATCTGAAACAGGAAGCCTATAACATGGATAATTGAGTGGTACTTTTTTTTGAAAATGTGCACTAACAGGGGTTTTCCATAAAAGCACAACTATATACAATGTTACAAGATCTTGAGCATAAAATTTTGAATATAAAGGGCGATGGATATAAAACCTTCTATAAAATAGGTATATTAGAGGTATTGAAACTTTACGAAAGGACACAAAGAAAAAGGGAACACGGTAAATACAAATTAGACCTCATGACAAAGACCAGGAGATACAATTGTCATTGGCTTTTGCTATACACTTGGAATGATTGGATCATTCATCATTGTCAAAGACACTGAATTGTGAGGTTTATTGTTTCAAAACATCACAAGTCACGATAATATATGTCGGTGCGTACAGTTAAAGCGCATGACAGAAAGGTTCTAGATAAAACAAGTCAGGTAAATGATCAATGGACAGCATCATAAAGGCAAGAAAATAAATACAGAGAATGAAATTGCCTAAGGGATGTTTCCTACAGCGTGATCTGGAATTTAGAAATCATTATCATAAGAACACGAACTATAAAGACGAGAAGGGTTGAAGTATACAAGGAATAATCTGCAAGTGAGACTTTCAAAACTCTTCCTCACTCAACATTAAAGGATGATTGATATCTATAGAAAACATACTCAAAGACACGACACCAACAGAATTGCGAAACAAAATTGAAAAGAGTGAATTGACAAAAGCTTATACCAATCAATACTTTGCCTTCAAATCAAAGAAAAGACACCATCTTCTCAATTTTCCCAAACATTTATCATTTAATCACTAGAATCAGCGGTAAATCTAGCCATCTAGGGCAGTCACACCACAAACAACGGAAATTTTAACTTTTCGATTTTTGTCGCCCCTTAACTACAAATCCTGACTCCGCCGCTGACTAGAATTACGCTTCTACGAAATTTGCTAAATAATTCAAGCAAAACAAAAGGAATTCACTCATTCAGCAAAACAACATCATAACAAGAACAAAATTAGTAAGAAACACACCCTTTTCTGAGCCAATTTCTGCAATTTAGGAAGTTCTTCAAACAATTTCGCTTTAATTCGACGAATCTCAGCATTCAACGCAACAACAGCAGCTCTATTCGGCTCATTCGCCGCCACATCCGCTTTCTACACAATTTCAATCAACAAATCATACATTTGCGCAATCAAATCAAATCAAATCAAACAACAAACCCTAAATCAACAAAAAATTAGAAACCTGGAGAGCGGTTTGAATGTCGGTATCGAAGGAAGAGTAAAGGCGAGCGAAAGCATCGTCGCCGGAGACATTGGTATCGCGAAGTTTATCGAGATCGTATTTATCGTATTTTTGGCAGATTGATTCAACTCTTGTAAGAATGTCGATCACACTCATGGTGATTTTTTGTTGTTGTTCTTGTTGTTTGTTTGTTGATGTTTTTAATTTGAGTTGAAGTTTGAATGGTAAGATCAAAGGATGCACGATTTGAGTACAGACCGGCCTTGGTACGAGTTACGACTCAAGTGAGCTGTCCAATAGTTGGTCTCAGTAGGTCTCCTGAGGGACGGTCTCTCACTAAATTTATTGAGAGACCAATTCTAAATGAGTACATATACTATAAAATTGGGTACTAATAAAATTGGTACATATACTATAAAATGGAGTACTAATAAAAGTGGTTAAAGTTGTTGAGAGACCAATTACAAATTAATGGAAAAATGGTACCAAAAGAAATAAAATGGGTATTGATGGGGCATATTCTGCACCGGTTGACCGGGTCAACATCTTGACCCTCTCGGCCTGACATCAAGCCAGCCGAGGGACGCATGCGGCCTCGGTGCTCACTGACCTCACGTCACACAGCACTGAGCTACTTGGGTCTCGG
>JAGPOY010003563.1:0-12518 GCA_018983105.1 Silene uniflora | reverse complement strand
CCTCGCCTTCTTTATGGCATCCTTTACAGCTGATTTCACAGCCTTGGCGAGGCTTTCCGATTCACCACTATCCTCGCCCTCCTCCTCGCCCTCCCCCTCTACTTCCTCTTCACTGCCACCGTCTTGTTCTTCTCCACTATTATCCTCAACCTCCTCTTCATCATCACCGGCCTCTTCACCTGAGGCAGCCTCCTCATCTGAGCCATCCTCTACTTCCTCTTCACTGCCACTGTCTTGTTCTTCTCCACCATTATCCTCAACCTCCTCTCCATCATCATCGGCCTCTTCCTCATCATTGGGGACAACAGCCTTACCCTTATCGCTCCCCTTCCCACAACTGAAAGTCACCTTCCTCCCCTTTAGCTGTGGAACAGCCTCCTCTATGACAACACCCTTCGCCTTTCCTCTCACCATTCCCGTTGCCTTCTTCCCTTCAGCTTGAATATAAGTAACGATAAGCAGAGACCCAAACAGTTGCAGTTTTATGTCATTTTGTGACCATGCAAACAAATAACATAAACCCAAAAACTGGCAACATATATAAATTACCATAGACTTTTAAGCAAAAGTAACACATAAAATATACTAAAAGAAATGTCACCATCTTATGGCAGTTTGTGACCATGCCGACAAATAACATTTGCCCAAATAATGGCAACAAAATTTACCACAGACTTTTATGCAAATAATACATCAGATGCACCATTTTATGCCATTTTGTTACCATGTAAACAAATAACATAAACCCAAATACGGGCAACATAAACTACCAAAGATTTAAAACTAAAACTGTACATGAGATGTATTAAAAGAAATGTCACCATTTTATGGCAGTTTGTGACCATGCCAACAAATAACATTTGCCCAAATAATGGCAACAAAATTTACCAGACTTTTATGCAAATAATACATCAGATGCACCATTTTATGCCATTTTGTTACCATGTAAACAAATAACATAAACGACCCAAATACTGGCAACATAAATTACCAAAGATTTAAAACTAAAACTGTACATGAGATGTATTAAAAGAAATGTCACCATTTTATGGCAGTTTGTGACCATGCCAACAAATAACATTTGCCCAAATAATGGCAACAAAATTTATGTCACTTTGTGATATTTTTAAGCTAATAAAAATGTTACCATTTTATGTCACTTAGTGACAATGCGAACAAATAACATATACAAAAAAAAAATCAGATTAATAACAACAGCAGAGATCATATAAATCATTTCTTATCATCAAAAACAAACAAATAAATCATCAAATCCACAGTAACAAAAACAAATCCACAATATAAACAAACAAATAAATCATCATAAACAAACAAATAAATCATCAACAATAACATAAACGACAATATGTACAACAAAAGCCACAAAAATTTAAACAATAAGCAGATCCGTCAAAATACCTTGTCTTTTGGAAACTGCAGCTACCGGCTTCTTCGGGGGTTGTCGTTTTGGTGCCATTTTTTGAGTTTTGTGGTGGGTTTTTTTAGGGTCATGTGAGGTTTTTATTGAGATTTAAGAGAGAAGGGGAAGAGAATGAGGAAGTGAAGAGAGAGGGACGGATTGTACAATGGGTTTGGTTTATGAAAATTGATGAGAGACGTTTTCAAATTTCTGTGGTTATTTAGACGCTTTGGAAATCGTGTTATATTTATTTAATGTTTGCAGTCAACGGGTCAAATTAAGATACCATTTTCCTCCTAAGCGGTACTATTCGCGCCCGTCACAAGCTTGTGACGGATACCCTCCGTCACAAGCAAGAGCAACTGTATTTCCATAATAGTGAAATTTTGCTCTCTTTCTAGGCAGACATAGCCCCAAAATTTGCTAGTGAATCACATATATCTGTGTGTCAAACTTATTTGTTTATTCATTATTAATTTGTTCTTTCACCATAATCAACTAACTATTGAGTAACGAGATGATTTCGTAACTTTCATATACATAATGCATTGAATTAAAATTTAACCACTCTGTACAACTGTAAGAGATTCATGTTGTTCAAACATGAGCCTTGTAGTTCGATTCAGAAAGAAAATAAAAATAAGAAAGAAAAAATATTAGTCATTGAATCTCTACAAAAAAAAAGACTTAAACCTGAATTTGCGCTTCTAATGAGTACTCATAACAATAGATTTGTCTAACCAATTCATCAAGTTGCATATAGATTATGTACAAGGAAAAATGGTTTAAGTCATGGAATATAAGTTGACTCGAAAATTCGAAAGGATTGTTATATTCCACATATTTATATGACTACTCACTCTGTACCATCCAATATTGATCAACAAAAAAAGTCAACCTCTCCCTTGATCGACATTAACCCGATAATCAGACCGATGAGCCATCTCACCGGGGAGGTGACCGGGCAAGAGGTTATCCCGACAAAGAGGGCAAGTAGCATGTGACCTAAGCCAAGGGTCAACGCAATCAGCATGAAACACGTGGCAACACTTAGGCAACAATCGTACCATCTCCTTCTCTTGGAACACCCCTAGGCAAACTCCACACTCGTCCGTCGTCTTCATCATATTATCCTTCTTACTGTCAAAGACTTGGTCCCCATACCGAAATTTCGGGAACGTCTCAATTATCGAGACGTCAAGCCCACGTGGAAGCTCCTGATTAGTCGGAAAAACCCCCACGACGAGTTGGGGTTGCGCGACTGGGTGGAACGGGGCTGGTGCGCCGTGGTAGATCCGGTAACGCCGGCATATTACCGAAATCGTCCAAAGAGTGAAAAGAAGGGTAAATGCTATGTAAATAGCAATATTCATTCCTGAAAATGAGCTGTCCATTTTTTTAAGGATGTAAAGAAGTATTATCAGTTGATTTATTTGTTTTACGGAATAGTTTTATTTTTGTATGGATTTGTCATCTTAAGTGATCATTTTTGTTTGTTGGTTTTTGTGAATAGAACGGTTCAAACGTCATGTGTTTAATAATAATAGTTGTATTTGGTAGAGATTTTTATATTAAAAATACATGATTTTTATTTGTATATATGTTTGACTGAAATGATAATACATGCGTTCTAGGAGTAAATTTGGTATGTAGTTGGTACACTTGGCCAGAAATAATAGGAATATAGGACTAAATACAGTGGCAGAGGTAGAAATTGACCCCAGTAGGACTAAATACACTTGGCCAGCAATGTTGAAGTCTTGCTCTAAATCCGAGTCGTACATATCATCATCTGGCTCGGTTGTTACTTGAGCTAATTGATGGATAAGACCCTTGACAGAAGCAGCCCTCGATTCTTCAACTTGTTGCGTGTGAAGAGCGAGTGTTGCTATTAACGATTTCAATTCAGCAATCTCTTCATTGTTGACAGCAGGAGGGGGGTTTTGGTGTTGCGGCGGTGAAGAGGGATATGAGGGCTCTTGGAAGCCTCGTTGATAGTACGGATGTGGTGGTGTATAACTGCGCGGTGGGAACGAAGCATAGTGACTTTGTCTATGCTGTCGATAAGCACAAACTCGGTCAAGATCTACAAGGCAATAAACTGCATCGTGTCCCACGATACCATATCTCTCACAATATACCACCTGTTGCCTCGGTGAACGGAACATAGGTGGGCTCTCCCGAATTATCGCCGATAGGACCTATAGGACCTATCAAAACAACACTAGAAAAGGAGATAAGAACTGGCTCAGGGAATAAAATTCCCTGAGACGGATAAAAATAAACGAACAAAAAAAAAAACAGATACGACAATTGCCTCCCCGACAATGGCGCCAAAATTTGATGCGTGTCGATAATACACCAAAAATAAACCTAAGTCAACTAACTGGGTAGTCAGCGGAAGTAGGGTCGATCTCCACAGGGAGGCAAGATATCTGCTAATAGGTTCGCTCATTCGGTCACAAACGGGGTTGTAGGTATTCGATTTCTAAACTACGGAGAACGAGAAAGAGAGAAAAGCAAGAGAGATAAGAGAGGAGCAAAGAGAAGAAAATAGCTAAGACAGTCGGTTCACCATGATAATTCAGTCAAGTAATCTAGGTCTCAGGTCAAAGCAAATACGATCTAAGGGGTAGCGAATATCTCCTTTCGGTCTCAATTCACCCTAAAGCAAAAATAGCTTAGCTTTCGCCCTCACTATAGTGCCCTAATGTTCGCTACAAGTCTCACCCTTTCCAACCTTTCGGTCTAGGTCAAGGCTTACTATGGTTTAAAGACTAATTGCGTCGACTCAATTAGGCTAAAACAATTATATGTAACGATTAACAACATAGATCATACAAGCATAGAACCTAATGAATCGATTACAGTCCTTTCATAATCATGGGTCCCCTAAGTCCTAGCAAGGGAATTAGCAATGCATAATTGAAATGAGGGAATAAAGCATAAAAGAAAGGGAAAGAGAATTAAAGATCGATTAATTACCAATTGAAAACTAAAGAACGATTGCAAGATTCAGATCCGGAAAATAAAGCAAAGAAACGAAATATGGAGTTTCCTCCAGTGTTCCCCGTCTCTGTCCGAATTTCCCAATTCCCCCAATCTAATCCAATCCCCAGATTAGACGAACTAATCTGATATTTATAATAAAGCTAATGCGAAACTAAACCTAATGCATAACCGACCAAAGTCCATAACAATAAACAACTCGATCGAGGACAGATTCCACTCGATCGAGTGGAAATCCTCAACCAGTTACTCGATCGAGTGAGTCGGATACTCGATCGAGGCCTTCTCTTCTCATGTTCACTCGATCGAGCACAGGACAGCTCGATCGAGGCTTTCAATGCATTCATCTTACTCGATCGACCATAATAAGAGGTCGATCGAGGTCTTCTTCTCCTTCTAGCTTGTGCTTGGTCCACAACTTGGCCTTTTGACTTGATTATGGGACGGTTTGCGCTTCCCAACGTATGAGTGATCTGCTCCGACTCTTCCATCTCCTAAATGAGCGTACTTGGGACAGTTCCGGCTTGGTTTTCACCACTTCTCAGCTTGTACCTACAAGATAGCAATTAAAGTACAAAGTAGCATATTCGGGGCATAAAGTGACAATATATCACCTAAAAGACATAGAAATGCGTGTATAAATGGACCGTAAAGTCTATATAAAATGCACGCATCAGCTTCCTTCATTGTTTGCAGCCAGTCTTTCCAAGTAATCGTTTTTACGGTTAAAACAAAAACCATCACAAATTGCTTTTAAGTACATAAATGAGGAATCCCTGGAAAGTCTCATGAAAGTTCAGAAATGTAGAAACATTATTATTAATATATAAATCCTTTGTTGATTAAAGTTTGTATAGTTTTGATGATGTCAAGTGATTTATTATTTTACGGTATGTATCTCGTGTGCACGTAATGTTGGTGATTTAAGAGTAATTACCGGTTTATTTGGCGTAATTAAAATTGGTTCGTAGATGGGTAATTTCCAAATAATATAATGCGAGTTTGGGAAGTACGGAGTGTACACTTGCAGAATTATTTACGAGATTACGGTATAGTATTCGGTTCGAATAACTATGACGTGGGTTAGCAGTAATTAAATTACTCGGGTTTTAATTAATTGAAACTGGAATTTATGAAGAGATGTAACTCTTCAGAAATACATCTCCCTATCCCCTGCTTTCTCAATTTATTTGTCATTATAAATAGACAAAGGGATAAGAAGAAAAGCACACAGAAAAATCTTCTTTTGCATCAACAGAATGACATAACATCCTACAACAAAATACTTCTATTTTACGTCTCTGATTTTGGTGCCAAAAATTAGATGGCACCGTCTTATCTCAGTAGAAAGTTCGATTAAACCCATGCACTGATAAGGGTCGAATTATTCTATTAGAAAAGCGGAGTCGTTTCGGTGCGGTTTAATTATTGTCATTTCCATTCGTGCATAATAAATTCCTAACACGTAACCACTCTTGCATTGTGAAAGTGCCACATTGACAATGATATATGAAGAACAAGCTTGTATAAATTGAAGAAGTGATCAAGGTATATCGAAAAGATCACGCGTCTCAAGATTAGTTAGCGTAATCGTGGTTATCCTTATAACATACAGAGCTAAGATTGTTAGAGTTATAGTATGTTCAAGTGTAACGTACACTAACATGGAGTAGTGTAATGTAAGAACAAGAGTAGCTTAAGTGGTGATCTGAAAGCTCTTTTACTCCAACTGCAAGGTTGAATGTTCGATTCTTACCACCGATTGTGAGGTTGGGGCCGGGATTCGATTTTTACCAGCGATATAGAGTGTTCATTTGAACAAAAAAGGAGCATATTATCTCGGTGCAGCGAATAGGTAGGCTTTATCCTAAAATTAAAATAAATGAATAATACTCCCTCCACCTCGATCCTTTGCTATCTAATTATTTTGGCACGAAGACGAAGAAAACGACCAAACAAGAAAAAAAAATAATAAATTAAATTAAAGAGTTGTCTCACAAATCCACGTACCCACTTCACAAAATTACATTACATATATAGAGGACAAAAGGGGTAGTCCCGTTTTCAAGTGTAATATATGTCGGTCTCTCGGATTCTCCCAAATGCCATGAGTTCTAATATACTCGTGGCGGGGTAAAAGTCGTATGTCTATCAAAGTAAATTTACTTCACTTACTCAATTATACTATTAAAAATAGCAATATAATGGAAGGGGTCGAACCCACGGAGAAGGAGTAAGTTAACTAATGTGTATAATAATGCAGAGTAAAGTAACCAATTTGAAGGGGATTTGTTTGTTTATAACTGGGACACTAATTAAATTAAAGAAAACTAAAAAGATAATAACTTTTGGGAAATTCAGATGATTAAAGGTTTCGGGTCAACTTGTCTCCACTCGCCAATTAGTCAATTAATCGTCGAAAGTCTCAAATACCAATTTAACTTCAAGTATCTATTGCGAAATAAATATGCAATATTAATTTCTTTTCCTTCTTAAGAGTAGTCAAATAATTCGATCAGCGACATTATAAGATCCTAACTATCAAATAATCCAACACACGTGTGCGAGATTCAACCTAATAGTAGCAATAATGATCAAAGGAATCGATAGAAACAATAACGATCAAAGGAACCGATAGAAACAATAACCTAATTCAATTATTCTATGTTATAATCTCTTCCTAAACCCAAATAATGATAAGTGAATTCAATTAGAAGGATAAAAGTTGCTACTTTAATTTAAGTATCAAACCGAGAAAGGGAGGAATTAGTTCCTCATACTAGATCTAGAATACTAAGGCTTTTTATAAAAATTGACATAAAGAATTTCAGTACTCTCCTAAAGAAAGTCAACTTAGTACCCAAAGTCCAAAGCGAGTCTTGGAGGCTTGGAGCAAACGAGTAAAGTAAACGAATCTCATGTCTGATTTGCACGACAATAGCACAAACTAGGGTCGAATGTGTGTCGCGCATAGGTCCCGCATCGGTCGCACGTTGGTCGAACACTGGTCGCGTAATTCCAGAAAAATTTGTTGATTACGTCTTCATTATGCGAGTGATCTATGTGACATATGCTCGCGCACGCATTCCAAGATAGCTTCCTAGGTCTTTCGGCCCGCCTGTACTTAAGCTTAGATTTCGTCTTTGACATGTAAAACCGACCCACAAGCTCCTCTTCAACGTTTCCAAGGTTCATCTTCAACTTTACTAATAGCTCATTCTTCTTCGCACTTCCAAACTCAGTATGATATCACACTCTTCCATAAAACATATGAATAATCCAATGGCGAATGATGAGTCATATTTATATACATTTGTATGCCTCCCCTTGAGTTGATTTTGATAGTTTTCGTGCTAAATTATGCCGTTTACATGTCATTTATGCTAGAAATGAGATACTCCCGCATTTCGGTGTTTTTAATGCAGATATGAAGCATTTGTGGAACAAAAGACTATAATGAGCACCACGGAGTTGGCACACAAATTTAGGAAAATAAAGGAAGAGAATTGGAGAAGCGAGAAGTAAGGAAGCTAGGCGAGCAAAAGAAGGGCTTCATATAACTAGTACCTACTTTGAAGAGCCATATCTCGAGTCCTACAAATGCTAATCAGGTGATTCAAATTGGAGTTGAAAGCTTATCCTCTTAGCTTTCTAACGCCACAAAAATCGCTTGATTCAGACAAGTAACGAAGAAATGGTGGCTGTTTGAAGTTCAGTGCGCGAAGCAGGAATTACGCGCTGAGACGAACTCGATCGAGTTCAGATAAACTCGATCGAGTTCAGATAAACTCGATCGAGTTACTACTTAAAATTCCTTAAATTCAAATGTCGAGAGTTGGGCACTTTGGAAAAGTGAAACTCGATCGAGTTTACCTCAACTCGATCGAGTTCTTCCAGTTTATGATCTACGCGCTATTTCCTAAAGTCGGTTTATGTTTACTATAAATACCCAATTAGCCTAATATTATTATTGACGTTTTATTTACCCTAGAAACTCTCTAAAAAACCCTTAGTTTAGTTTATTGCTATTATTTTCCGGATCTAAGCTTGTTCTTCATTATTATTACGGTACTTTGCTAATCTTTCTTTAATAATTGTTATTCAATCATTATTCATCTTTTATTGGCGTTCATCATGTTTTCTCCTATTATCATTGTTGTTGATTCCGTTAGTATGCGTAGCTAATTTCTTAATCTAGGGTGAAAAGGGATCTGGGTTAATGAAAGGGAATTAATGAATCAATTAGTAGTTTAGTCACATGAATTATCGTTTGATTGTTGTTCTTAATCTAATTGTTTGATTTAGGCCTGAATCATATGATTAGTATCGCATAAACTAGATTATTGCCGATCGTATCAATACTAGTATAGGCTATGACAATCAGATAGACTGACTTAATTATAGCGATCGCACATGTTAAGTTTAGATCTAAAGATCATATTCGAGTCGATCAAAACCGTATGACCTTAGGTAATTCGACTGACCTTATAATTGATGAAATTACATCCCCAGACAATTGACCCAGTGAACTTGATCCCTAGACCTTTTAATATTCTTGATTTCAAACTTATTTTTATCGTCATTAGTTATAGCTGAACAATCAAAACCCCTACAAATTGTTACCTTGAGACCTACTTAGCTTAGCAAATAGATTTTTATAGCCTCCTTGTGGTTACGATACCTGACTTACCGCTAGCTTCTAGTTAGTAGTATTTGGGGTTTACCATGACGTGCTTTGGCACAACCCATTTCTATACCTTTGCCCATTTGCCATCCTTACTATCCTTGATACATGTACTTTTGTCTATTTATGATTGCATATTAGTTGGGGAAATCTCTATCACATTAGATTGCATGCATGTTTCATAAGTTGAGTGAGTGTTCTTATTTCTTTCTATCTTACATATAACTCACCCTACATATACTTATGAGAGCATGAGTGAATCCGCGAGAATCCGACTAAAATTCGTCTTGTATGATCGAAAGGTATTTGGTTCTTGTCTATGTTACACCGTCATATCAATCTTGTGACTTGAGCTAAGTTTTCTATTACCCGTACCTTTGAATTTGTTTTATTGGTACATTTGCTCATTACTTTGTTATAGATATGGATAGCTAGGGATTTGTATGTGCACTAACATTAGCTCTGAGTTATTTATTCACCATTTGTATGATTGCCTTATGTAATGTGTGATGCTTTGCTTGGGGACAAGCAAAGGATTGGTTTGGGGGAGTTTGATGAGTCATATTTATATACATTTGTATGCCTCCCCTTGATTTGATTTTGATAGTTTTCTTGCTAAAATATGTCGTTTACATGTCATTTATGCTAGAATAAGATACTCCCGCATTTCGGTTTTTTTAATGCAGATATGAAGCATTTGTGGAACAAAAGACTATAATGAGCACCACGGAGTTGACATGAAGGAACACACGAAGCATGGCAAAGAAATTTAGGAAAATAAAGGAAGAGAATTGAAGAAGCGAGAAGTAGACCTGGCAAAAACCGACCCGACTCGACAAAACCGATCTGAACCGCCCGATATCGAACCCGTCTGACACCCGAAAATACAGAAAAATCATAACACCCGATATCGACCCGGTCCGATCTGACATAACCCGTTTCTTAATTACATCCGATAACCGATATAACCCTAACCTCATGACACCGAAACCGGTTAAACCCGACAACGAAAAAACCCGACCCGAGTAAGACTCGACTAACCGATACAAAGTTGAATAAGACTATGTCTATAAGACTACAACTAAATAACCTGCGTAAAATTTATAAATTTGGATTTTTTTTTTTTTTTACTTTTTCATGTGAATGTGAAATGTCTAAAATATACTCATCCACTAGAATTGTACAAGTGTTAACACTTAGTTTATTTTAACTATTATATCTATAAGTTTGACTAAATTTATTGTTCTATTTTAACTGTGCATATACACTTTTTTTTTCTTTGTATATGATAGATTATTGTAACTTTTTTTGTCGATTTATCAAAAATTCAAAACTTAGTTGATATTAATTAGCTAGATGAGCCATTTATCTTTCGAATTCAAAAGTTGTAAACTTTAGAAAATTATCATAAATTTTCAAATAAAGTTAAATGCAAAATAAAAATAAAAATGGCTTGCAATAACCAACACTAACACTCTACGTGTGTTTGTGGGGAAAGCCATCACTCTTTAGTTCACAAACCCATTATGTATGAGTAGAAAGTGGAGAATGTGGCCTATGTGGGTGACTTATGAATACAATTTTTGTTATTCCCCGCGTTTTTAGCAAAAATATTGGGCAATCGACAATCACATATATTTAAGTCAGATAGCTTTATAAAAATTTATTTTAAAACGAGTTCTTTGAATATTTGCTTTATTTAATATTGTTATACGTTAAAGTTTATTTGACTAAGGTCTTACTCTTTTAGATCGAAACGAATCCGAGCTAAGCTAAACTTAACTGAACTTAATAGAGCAAACATGAACTGAATTGATTGTAGCGGACTAACGGGACTGAACTTAATTGAGCTAAACTAAAATAAATGTGGTTAGACTGAATTGAATTTAATTGAATAGAACTTAATTGAGCTAAATTGAATTGAACTAAACTTAATTGAGCTAGATAAAACTATATAGAACTTAATTGAGCTAAATCGAGCTCGAATGAGCTGATTATAGTTGAACTGAACTTCATTGAGCTAATTAAATTGAACTAAATATAGTTAGACTGAATTGAACTGAACTCGATTTAGCTCAATTAAACTGAACTGAACTTTATTGAGCAAATCGATCTAATTGAACTGATTGTAGCTGAACTGAAAACTTAATTGAGCTAAACTAAACTAAATTCAGTTGACCTGAATTAAATTGAACTTCATTGAGCTAAATCGATCTATTTGAACTGATTGCATCTAAACTAAACTTACTCGAGTTAAATTGAACAAAATATAGCTGGATTGAATTAAATAGACCTTATTGAGTTAAATTAAACTGAAGTAAAATAATTTAAACTTAACTGAGCTAAATTGAACTTAACTTAAATTTGCATTTAACTTAGCTAAACATAGTTTAACTTGAACTTGATTTAAGCTTAAACTTTATTTAAGTTAAATTAAGATCACAAACTTAACTAATTTAAGCTAATTAAGCTTAGTTATAATAACTTAAATTTTTAAGATTTTAATTAACTTTTTTTTTTAGAATTTTTTTTCAATTAACTTAAATAAACTTAACTAACTTATAAGCTACATTTTCAGGTTCGGGACAATTCGAGTTGGTTCAGTATAGTTATGTTAATTCGAATTTGGAAGAATTTAACTTTAGGTAATTTCACAAATTGAGTCAAAATATATTTCTCATACGTTCTTTTTTTACCTATCTTTGATTTTCACATTTTTGGTTCAATTTTTATCGTAAGTCCTATGTCCAAAAAATGGGTAGCATAAAATTATTTAAATCTTTATTTTACTGGTATATCACAATCAATATTATATAAATGAGATGCTTAGTATATAAATTCATAATCAATCATCAATTGTGATTAGTCTTAAATTAAAAATTGGAATACAATATCTTATTAGTGGCTATTTATATATACTCGTATAATATTAAAGAATGAATAAAAATTGGTAAGGTTGTGACCCGTTATAACCCGATGAGAATTATTATTGAATTTTTTGGACCCTATATGAACTGCTGCATGATTTTTAGTCGAACTGACCCAATCTATAAACACAATAACCCGACCAAGTATTTCACACTCCGACCCGATACACGAGGTAAGTCATAACCCGGATTAATCCGACCAAACCCGATCCGACCCACAAACGTACCCTAATCGAATCAATCCGACATCATCATAACCCGAACCTGAAATAACTCGACTCGAATCCGACTCAACCCAACCGATCGCCACCTCTAGCGAGAAGTAAGGAAACTAGGCGAGCAAAAGAAGAGCTTCATATAACTAGTACCTAGTTTGAAGAGCCATATCTCGAGTCCTACAAATGATAATCAGGTGATTCCAATTGGAGGTGAAAGCTTATCCTCTTAGCTTTCTAACGCCAAAAAAATCGCTTGATTC
>JAGPOY010003562.1:0-13018 GCA_018983105.1 Silene uniflora | reverse complement strand
AGAATAACGACTTTTACACCTGGATTGATGCTTGAGTTGTAGGCTACTGGCACCGTAGCTAATTGCACTTTGGTGACCTAACCTTAAAACACTATCCATTCTGGTGACCAAAGTGTGTACGCAATATAAAATAAAATTTTGAAATTAAATGGAAATCCAACTTAATATGTACATAAAGGTACATTTTTAAACTTCATCTAGCTAAAAACGTCCTTATTTTGGATGAAATTTGACTGGGTGCCTTACGTCGCTAAAATGAAAAATTGCTCAAATATTAGGTCACCAAAAAGTAAAATCATTCAACTTTTTTTGAAGTAGGAAGAAGCCCAAACTTGTGGGAACAAAATGAGAAGTTTCCTTATAATCCATATTGAACCAGTGTGCTTGGTTTGCAGCATAGCACTGTTTGCGACGGTGGAGTATTGTTGGAATGTTTATCCATCAACCTGCTACTCATCGGCTATACTTCTTTGCGTTCACCTGCTGATGCTATGGGGATTGTGGATTGCTCCTGTCGGATACCCCTACTTGGACGATAACCCTTCTTCAAGTAAGAAGAAGAAATAGCGAGACTGATTTTTGGATCGCCTATAGTTTTAGCTTGATTCCTTTCAATTATTTGACTACATTTAGCATTACAGTGAGATACATGTAGGATCAAAGCACAGTTTAAATATTATGTTCACATTTTATACAGTTTAGTTGTCAATTTTAAGCAGCTTCCTTGCCAATTTCAGATTGGCTGATCCTCAAAATATCGGTTTCGGCAGCTTCATCTACGCCTAGCAAAATAATCCCGCACCTAAAAAACCGATTGAAGATATCTGAATCGATAACCAATTGAACACAATTCAATGTAATTGAAAGATACCCGAACCTTAATTCAATGTATCTGAACTGATAATAGCTGAGCCCTAAATTAAAAATAATTTTCTGACAAAAATACTCTCATTTAGAGGTTGTCATTAATTATTTATTTAATAATAATGATTTGAATCATTCCATTGAAAAATTTAAGGAATGCTTTTTTGACGTCAGTGATGACGCGAAACTATACCACAAAGTGATTAAAGTGGGTAAGCAAAATAAATCTGATCGGGACTCGAACTAGAAGTTGAATTGAAACTGAAAATGAGATCAAACCGAAGTTTTAATCTCGATCCTTATGATACATGAAGTTAAATCAATTATTCATTGTTAAATTTTTATTGAAAATCATGAATCAAGGGTAGTTTTTTAATTAATCTCCCTTCTGAGTTCTGATTCATGCATTCGGGTTAAATTAATCAAATTTATCGACTCCTGCACCAATAATCTTCATTGTCAGAAGTATTACAGCGGTCTTACATTAACATGTTTACTAACCCAAATGGCTAAACTAACAAAGAAAACAAAAAGGAGTCGCATTTGCCAAAGTCGTGCTGACACTACTAAAGCGTGAGCCATAAGTATTCCGGTTAAACACTTAAAACCCAAACAAAATATCTTGCGATTCGAAAATTCAGTTAATTGCTGCCTCGCCATCGAAATTGAGTGAAATTTGTTAGGTCCTGCACAAAGATTCGATGATAATAACGCAGGGAGTATATTATACTTGTATATCAAAGCGACAAACTTGAAATAAGAAAGCCGGAGATGGAATAACTGTTGGTGTTTGTTTTTACCGTGGTAAAAGAGAGTCACTGCAGCAGAAAAAGGCCTATTCACTCACCTTATAATGCTGATTCTTTTAGGGAACTCGCGTATTGAGAGATACAAAGCAAGACGGAAGTCACATAGATCAAATATACATCCATTCTCCATTTTTCAATATAAGCTTCACCCACTAGAATTGCTGCGACAAATGCTCGGGAGACATAAAGTTGTTACAGAAACGAATGACATTGCTGTCGGTAATGAGATGTATGCAGCAGTTAATCTGCATTCCTAAAGCTCACCATTTTATCCTTTTCCGCAGGGGGAATTCAATTATCATAGCCTTTCTTAGAGTCGTCAAAGAAACGTACAAATAGATGTGCAGTAAACAGCATATGTCAACGGAAAAACAGACCTAAGATCTGGCAAGCATTCCTAGAAGGCTCTTGTGTCTGAATTCTTCTGTACTGGTTCGACAGTGGAAGATTCTTTTCCAGTAGCAGAAGAAGCAGAATCATCCCCGATTGTTAACCTGGTGGTATGGTCATCCTCTGCCAGAAAAGTATTAAGCAAAAGGCCATTAGCTGAAGTTTCAATAAAGCGACAAACTAACAATGAAGAGAGAGCCAGAGACTGGTGGAGCCATGAAGGCGGCAAAAACTTACCACCACTCAAGTCCTAAAACTTGCAGAATGCTCCAACCAGCGAGAGAACAGGATCGGAGGAAAAGTTAGGTTCAAGATGTGTATGATTGTATGAAGGCCTAATATTCATGAACTCGCAGAATACTCTGCCTGTAGTACATCAGTAATTGTATTATAATATCAATGGAAGATCTTTATAAATTTCTTCTGATCAGCTGTAATTCTAAGTACCCCTGTAAAACTGTAACGAAAACAAGTCAGTCGTGATTTCTGATAGGAATACTTTAAAGCAATATGCACTTTACGACTGTATTGAGCCTATGTTGTCCCATGTATTCATCTGAATGACCTGAAATGGCTAATTTTCAAACAAAGTTTTCTCTCAGTGAATGCTAACTTGTTTTCTGATAATCTGACTCGATTAACATTTCTTTGCAGTTTCAGTGATATGATTTAATTTGATTTTAGGAGAATGTCGTCATCTTTGATGCTACAAGATGTATCCATCATTCCATCAACCATTTCATTTCTCATTTCTGTTTTAGTACATGACTGAAGCATGGGCGGTGGATCTGGTATGGACAAGGCTGATATGTGAGACTTGCAATAGGACATAAGGCGTAAACCATTTGGCGGACTGTGTTGGTGGTCAGTTGCATATGTTTGCCATAATTGCCAACCAAAGTAGTTTGGTGTTGTCAACTCCAGCTTGAGCAACCATTAGTACACTGTCAGACTAAATCCTCCATTAAAAAAACCAGTCCCATACTACCATCACCCAAGGGCGGGAGACGGAACTCATCTAGCTATCAATTACAGACATCTTGCCGTCTTAGGATTAGTTGGTTCCGGATCGAAGTACACAATACTTGAAAAAAGATACTGAACAAACAAGTGGAATAATCCAACATGCATTACACATTCATCAGTTCAAAAGGCTAAATAGGCTACATTAGGAAGTTTGATTAGAGTCTAAGATTTAATCAACATTATCCGCGAACAAACATACATACAATACTAAAAACCGAATTACTAATACTCACTACTACATAATTAAAAGCGAGTCAAATATCCTCTTGGTTGACTCCACCTGCTGCCTCTTGTTCACCCTCCTTAGTAATAGCCTTATACTAAAGTAGACATTTCCTTAACTTCAGTCCTTATACCACTCAGGCATCTCTCCAATCACCTTCAACTCTTCATCTTCATTTATGTTCATCACCGTCGCCATGATCTTGTTCCGCCACACCATTATGATCAAAACAGCTAACCTGAAATAAGAAACCCACGCAAAATTAATCACACTGTACCACAAATCTATTGATACAAAGATTCAACGATAAATACCAAGACAAATATTGAAAAACAAGCACTAAAATAAACACGAAAATCTGAAATGCATGTGTAACTGAATATAATTTTAGCTACCTCCAAATCCTATTCAGCTAAATTTTTACTAGATTCATATCGAAAGGGGCATAATTGACGATATCTAACCTTGATCCAACTATCCAAGGAAGATAGAAGGACTAGTATTTCTAAAAAAAATTGACACAAATATCGTCGACACCTCTAATACCAGGTTCAAAAACAATCTCTACCACAAATTTACACTAAATATACATTGAGCGTGTAAAGAGAGAAGGAGCACTCTGTGGGTAGACCTGGCAAACGGGGCCAACCAGTTTGGGTTGGGTCAATTTCAGGTTTGCAAGGTTTCGCGGCAAATTGAGTCTCATCATTTCGGGCCGGGGTCATTTTCGGATCCGCTGTACTCACACATTCGGGTCTGAGTCATATTTAATCGAGTCACCTTGAATTACGGGTCAAGGTTGGATCATAAGTTCATGTGACAGGCCGGATAATCTGGCCGAGTCAGTTTTGAAATTGAAATCAATACCATCAGACTCTTTTGACCACGAGCTTTCACTCCTCTACTAATATTTCTCCTCTTGTACTACCTCATTGGGGGAACTTAGAGAAATCTCTAAAAACTCAATTAAGTGAATTAGCCTTATACCAGGAAAAGAAAGCCGATCTCTTATGCAACTCAAAAATGGGCAGCGTTTGCAAATAGCAATTCAAAAATATCCCTGATTCACTGACCTTAGTTATATTAATGAAGCCACCAGGAATCCTAACAATCAACACTACAAAGAAGGTACCCATCATGGCCACTAATCCAAATAAAGAAGGCATAACACAATATATGTAACGCCATAAAAATACATGTCTTTAAAAGAGTCATATAACCACTATGAACCAGTTTCCTACAAACAAAATCACAACTCATAAATATCTTAGTAGTATGGAATACCTCTGATTGCGGTGGAGATGTCTCATCTAGACCAAGAATAGTCATATTACGGTCTAGCAGCTCTCTCAGAATGTGGGCGGGGATTAAGAACTGGAAAAATCCCGTGGAAAACGCGATGAGGCCTACAAGTAAGTTTGTCTTCTCAGTAAAGACCGGCCAGCCACATTGACCATCAAGAGTAGTATGAAGTAGACCTTGGGTTTGGATTAAAGCTAGAGCGGGATTCAGGTTCCTCAAACTCTCATAAAACCCTTGTTTGTCAACCACATTACAGATACGAGAGTCACCGGACATGCTATCTGATATCCTCTTCATATGAGTATCCGTAACAACCGATCCAACTGTTCTAGCTCCCCCAGGAACAGGAACACTAAGGCAAGCGTTCGAGTTATAAGTTTGACATGTGTAGCCAAACGCGCCCGTAAAAGGACCGGCATGGTATACGAAGGCAAAAACTTTAACACCCGCCTTGAACACTATGGAATTAGGCAGAGGAAAAGCATCAAAGACCTCATCTTCATTAATCTTTTGCAGCCTAAATAAGCTTAACCCATACTCTTTCCCTTCGGTATTTTCAACCATCTCCACTGCTCTAAGTCCAGTTGTATCCTTGTACCTCCTCGCGGCGAAATTCACCGAGTGGGCATTATCAAAGAAGGGGGAATCCGGTTTGACAGCATGTGTCACAGAGACTAGAATTCCACTTGGGTGGATGCATAATGCACCAGCCATGAGGTGGACATGCGAAACATCGTCAGATGATGAATCGGATTTCAGAAACCACACATACGGAAAGAGGTCTTCACATTTACCCATTTTACAGCAAACAAACAAACAGTAGAAAGCTAAAACAACCCAAAATCTACCACTTTTAAGCACAACAATAATAATAAGCAGAACAAAAAGGGAGAAACCAACGGAGAAGATGCTTTACAAACCGAGCTTTGAAGAGTGAAGTGCGGGAATTGGGAGGAAAATTGAAGAATCCTTTGCTAGGGTTTACTCTACCAAATAAACTGATACTGGAACACCAGACTTGTCGCCTTTTTCCTCAATTTTGATGAAGTTATTTTGTGCGGTAATTTTGGCGATATCTATCGGTCTTGGGCCTCTTGGCCCTTGGGTCGGAAGATTAGTAAATACGGAGTACAAGTATTCATTTGTTTACATTTTTTTATTTTTTTGTCTATAAACTCGTTACTTGTTTATATTACCCGTCTTAGGTCGACGATTTTGTCTAGTTGATCGAAAAACCGTCTCATAAGAACATATCACTAGTTCACTACGCATCTCATATGAAAGGTGTAACGTAGAACTGGAAAAAGCTGACTCGACCTGAAGAACCCGACCGACAGAACCCGAAAATTGGTGAACCGAAATCGATCAGACCCCAACTCGAGTCCAAACGACTAAACCTATAGCCCATATCGGCCTTATTTTTCCAACTCAAACTCGACCTGAACCGACCGTGAGCCAGTATTGAATGACCCAACAATGACCTAGCTTTGAAATGGTGCAAATAAGACGAAATTGACGTTTATCTCAATTGTTTTCACTTAAAACTACAATGAATATACACTTACACATCGTTTATACATAAAATTATCCATCAAACTATATACAGAAGATAAAATATATGTTGCTGATCACTAACCCTACTTGTCACGACGCAAAATGACTTGAAAAAAATTATAACCGACCCCGAACCTGATACGACCCGACCCACTTTAATCCGATCCGTCACCCACCCGAGTGGCCCAATTACCACGTAGGTTAAAAAGGGTACTGATTTTCACAGTACACATTTTACTCATCCCCATACACTTTTGACAATTTTGCCCTTCTCATTCCTCACCTCATTTTACATGTGTACTACACTACTACGTGAGGAAAAAAAAAAAAACCCAAAATGAAAACTCACATCACCATCGCCACCGTTGACCACCAACAATTCCGTTCGCGCAACCACCTCTATCGGCGGCGACCTCCGGCGTCTGCCTGACCACCGACGAATGTATAATTCAGAGTACAATGACTAGTACGACAACCACGCGTAAACCCTACTCCAACCACCTGAATCCTCACGTCCCCTCGTTGCCGACAACGCTTCATCATGCCCTTCTCCTCACTGCCGACATCCCTCTCCTCCCATCCCTTTTCCCTAACCAACGATCCCCTTCGTGCCGCGAGACTTACGCCGATTGTCATTAATGAATTGAGTTTAATTTGAGAAGTTGTAAAATTTGTTTGATTCATAACTATGTCATTAACAACCACCTGAATACTCAATTACGTTATTTGATTCATACTATGTCATTAACGAATTTAAAACTTGGTTAACACCCAAATTATCATTTGTAATCAAAGAAATTTGTTTAATTGGAGAGGGTTAGCAAGGATGGTTTTTTAATTAAGGGTATGCAAGTGGAAAATAGTGAGTAAAAAGTACCGAGTTGAGTAAAATTCATACTGTAAAGATAAATTACCATACTATCGAAAAACCGTGTCATAAGAAAATTAACGATAATTTCTCCTTTCTTAATTCCATTTTGCTCAAACCCCCGAAATCCCAATCCTTTGGAACTTCTTCAAAGTCATCCTCACTAACACTCAACAACAACAACAATGGAGATTAGCACAATCACAACCTCACCATTATCATCATCTTCATCATCATTATCATGTTCATCAACTCCAGTATCCTTCTTCAACAACAATCACCTTGAATTCAATCATCTTAAACCATCAATTCCTGCTCTAAATTCATGGAATCAAACCAAAAGAACCAATCTTCATCTCAAAGCATTAAAATCGTCATTTCAAACCCCAACTTTATCTTCAAATTGGGAAATCGCAGGAACAACTTCTGCACCATGGTTACCTAAATTTGAAGAACTTGATACTACTAACATGCTTCTTCGTCAAAGAATCATCTTCTTAGGCTCTCAAGTTTGCTTCTTTTCTTGTTTTTTCTACCTTTTTTTTTTGTATTATATGTTGTCAATTGATTTGGGTTTTAATTATTTTGTGTGTATTTTAGCTAGCTGAATTGAAGAATTATGGGCAAAAGTTAGCTTAGTTTTCTTGTTTTTTCTGGATTATATGTTGTAAATTGATTTGGGTTTGAGTTATTTTGTTGAAAAATTGAGGTTTTTGTGTGTATTTTAGCCAATTGAATTGAGAATTTGTCTGGTTTACTAAAATATTTGAATTACTTTGTTTTGCATTTGTACTGAGTACCTGTTATTATTCAGGAAGATTGTATTTCTATTGGTGTTTATTGATGAATTCGGGATTGAATTTTCGGTTCTTTAGTAAATTAGCTTGAATTTGTGGGTTCAGGAGTTATGGTTGTCTTGATTTTGTATCATTGATCTATATTTACTTAAGATATGATTGAAAGGGTCTAGGGCCGTCAAATAAATTTGAGAGCCCCGAGTTCCAAAAGACTGTTAGAGACCTCATATAATAGTAGTAGATGATACTCGAATGTGGACACTTAGCTAGTAAATTAGTCTCTAAAAAGTTTGGGGCCTTGGTTCTCATAACCTTTTGAACTTGCTATTAGACGGCTTTGAAAGGGTTACAGCTAAAATTGGGTCCTTTCGGTAAGGCCTATGAGTAAACATTGTGCATTGATTCAAATATTTCACTGTTGATGGAAGCACATCTTTCCTTGACTTTTAGACTGTATTCTGGACAAGATGTTGGGCTTTGATTTGGAAAGATTGAGGTTTCGATGTTGTTTTACTCGAGGAACTTGGGGATTTGGTGTGGTTATTTTAGCAATTTGGCTTGATTCGGTAGCTCTGTAGGTTGAGAGTTGAATTTTAGAATTTTGCATAATTAGTTAACTTATCTTTCCTGCTTCTCTCTCTCTCGTTTATTTTTTTTACTACTAGTCTACTATATATAATTCCCTCTGTTTTAGTTTGCAGTGAACTTCTCGTTAGGAAGATTGAGGTTCTTGGGCTGTTTAGTGTTTACGGATGAATTTTGGGGATTGTGGAGGGAGTTGGCTCAAAATTGAGGGTTCAGAGTTATGATGAAGTTTTTTATCTTGTGCAATTTGTAGGGGCCACATTTGAACCTTACAGCCTTGTCTGTAAGTCTGTAAATGTCGATTAAGACGATTGGTCAACATGGCTCTTACTTATATAAAGGAGCTTAAGTTGTTGTGGACTTCACAAATGTCTTATTGCGAGACCGTCTCTAGTAAATTATAGTATGAACATGCAACGGAATTGGGTTTTAGAATGTTAAATATGTCTGTATAAATGAATGTACTTGGGGCTTCTGTTTGTGACAAAAGGTATTTCAGAATTTGCTTTCGTTGGGCATAAATTTTGCATTCTTGTGATGGAAATAGTAAACTCTGGACTAACAATCTGTCTAACTCCATAAGTCAAGCCTGTTGGTCAGTGATGAGTGGAGAAGCCATGAAAGATTCGAACTTTTAGAGTTTATCCCTATCCTTGGATTCATAGTGAAACAAGATGGTTAGATTGAGAAATATTTAGGATTTGTAGTGGTTACGCTTTTCATTTCCTCAATTTTTGTGTGTATTTTAGCAAGTTAGCTTGATTCAATGAGCTTGAAACCTCGGTTCTTTTGGTTTCTAGACTGTATTGTGAACAAGATGTTATAGTTTGATCCCTGTTGAGCTACAGTGTCAACAGATTAAGGTTTCGGGGTTGTTTTACTTGTCAAACTTGGGGATTTGGTGTGGGTATTTTAGCAATTTGGCTTAATTCGGTAGCTCTGCAGGTTGAGAGTTGAAATTTAGAATTTTTGTCAGTTAGTTAACTTATCATTCCTTCTCTTTCTTTGTTTTGTTTGCTACGATATCCTCCGTATAATTTGCTCTGTTTTAGTTTGCAGTGAACTTCTCGTTACGAAGATTGAGGTTTTGGGGCTGTTTAGTGTTTATTGTTGAATTTTGGGGATTGTATTTGGAGCACATTGACTCAAAATTGAGGATTCAAAGATTTGATCAAGTTTTTTTAATCTTGTCCAATTTTGTAGGGGCCACATTTGAACCTTATACTCTAGTCTGTTACTCTGTAAATGTTGCTTAAGAAGACTAGTGAAAATGGCTCTGACCCATATAAAGGAGTTTAAGTTTTTGTGGACTTCACAAATGTCTTATTCTGAGACCGTGTCAAGTAAAATATATGAACATGAAAGGGAATTGGGGTTTAGAATGTTGGACGTGTCTGTATAAATGAATATACTTGGGACTTCTTTTAGGTGACGAAAAAGTGTTTCAGCATTTGCTTTTGTTGGGCATAAATTTTCCTTTCTGTTATGGAAATAGTCAAGCTCTGAACTAAACAGTCTGGTAACTCCGTAAGTCAAGCCTGTTGGTTGGTGATGAGTCGAGTAGCCAGGAAAGATTTGAACTTTTAGAGTTTATCCCTATTCTTGGATTCATAGTGAAAAAAGAGAGTTGAATGAGCTTTTAATTAAGATTAGATTGATTAAGATTAGTAGTGGTTAAGCTTTTAATTTTTTCAGTTTTTTGTGTGTATTGTAGCAAGTTAGCTTGATTGAATGAGCTTGTGAATAAAGAGTTGAATGAATTGAAGATTATGGCCAAAAGTTAGCTTCTTTTATTGCTTGATTTCCTAAATATTTGAATTTGAATTGCTTTGGTTAGATTTGTGACGAGCTACCCATTAGGATTCAGGAAGATTGGTCTTTTAAGGTTGTCTGTTGATGAATTTTAGGGATTGTCTCTTAGTTACTTTAGCAAAGTGGCTTGAATTTCTGGGCTGAGTAGTCAGATTATCCCTATTTCTTGTCGTTGATCCATATTGACTTGAATTTATTGGAACTATAGATGTGATTTAAGGGTTACAGTTTTATCTTGTCTAGTGATGGAAGTTTTTTCCCATTATCCACCTTCACCCGTTCAGTACTTTACGAGGTAAAATTGGGACCCTTGGACAAGAGTTGCTCCATATAACTGAAAATAAATTATGATTTTAAACATTTTATACCATCAATGAAAGCGCGATTTTTTTTAGGTTCTCAAGTTCGCTTCGTTTGTAGATTCTATTGTGAACAAAACTGGTTTTTTTTATACGTTTTGTGGTTGTTTTATTCATAAAGTTGTAGTTGTCAGTGAATTTTTCCCTAGAAAGATTGAGGTTTTGGAGCCCATTTATTGATGAAATTCAGAGATTTTTTGGAACAAATTGGCTCAAAATTGACGGTGAAGAGTATAATTAGTTTTTGAATATTGTGCAATTTCGTTGATGAGAATGTCTTTTTGGAGCTACTCCTTCAAAATTGGCTTGAGATTAACCTATTTGCCTTATGAAGTAGACTATCTATCTCTTCTCCTTGTGGTTGTATCTCAAGCTTTCATCGATTTCCGATTGTGCTATGGCAAGACCTCCGATTGTGAGATGAACCTAACTAGTCAAAAAAATAGTGAATTGGGGTTTTAGAATGTTGGATATGTTTCCATAAATGAAAAAAATAGGGTCTTATGGTTGATGATGAAATTTTAGCATTTGGTTCTACTGAGAGTAATCTTCCACCCTTTGATGGAAAATAGTAAAACTGTAAACTGAAGAATCTGGTAAAACTAGAAGGTGAGACGAGAACGAGGAAAGATTTAAACTTCAAAATTTTATTCATAATCTTTGGGTTCATAGTAAAACTAGAAGGTGAGATTGAGAAATATTGAATATTAGTGGTGGTTGAGTGTCTAATTCCTCAATTTCTATGGGTGCAGATTGATGACACGACTGCGGATTTTGTGATTAGCCAGCTCTTACTCTTGGATGCAGAAGACTCGAAGAAAGATATCAAATTGTTCATCAATTCTCCTGGTGGATCAGTTACTGCAGGTACCAACCACCACAAGTCACTTCTTTTTAGCTTGTTTGAATTGTTTTTGCCGTATCATGGTTATGGATTGTAGGAAATTGATATCTAATTGTGCGTTTCTTGTATATGAGGGGACAAAACGTCTTTTTTTTTGGTGAAAGGTAAGTAATAATATATTAATCAAAATCCACAACACAAATTACATCATGTCTTTAGCCAAATGATACGAAAGCTAATGCACAATACAAGACTAATAAGTAATAACAACAGAACCTTTGCTAAAGCTGAAACTGATCCCATAGAGACAGGTATTTCTGATGCTTTAATCTTGTGCAAATTTCAAGCCTGATCTTGTTTATCATATATTCAGGCCTCATAATCTGTTTCTCCACCTGCAAATATTGCTATTCCACCAAATGTAGTACTCCAGGGCCTGAATGCAGGCTGCAAGCACCCTGTTCTGTATAACTGTTCCCGGGTCTCAACCAAAAGGAATTAGAATAACCACTTTTTATTTTTTCTTTCACTCCACACATATTCTTCCACACCCAACTGGCCCCTTGCTTTGGCATATAATGCATCCAATCCTCCTGTTTTATATAGATGACATGAATCCATCTAACATTCTAACCCATCTTCGTTAGCTATCCACCACACGTATTTCCCTAGGGCAGCAATGTTTCAGCTTTTAATATCTTTCATTCTCAGTCCTCCTGATTTTTTTTGTTGTACAAAACCTTCTCTCAACTCACAAGGCGTGGGGCATTAGCATGCTCCTTCCCCTTCCAAAGAAAGTTTCTACAGATGGTTTCAATCTTCTTTAAAATACAGTTAGGAAGGATGAAGATCTGGCCCAATAAGTACGAAGGGTACTCAACACAACACTCACCAGGACCAATCTGCCAGATTAGGACAAATGCTTAGACCCGAAGGTTTTAATCCTGTCCACCACTCTTTCTACCAACACAGCACCATCTAAAACAGAGAGTCTCTTGGGTGCAATTGGCACTCCAAGGTATCTGAAGGGCAGTTTCCCCGTTTTCAGACCAGTATACCTCAGAATGTCCTCTAACCTGTCAGCAGCTACCCCATTGTTATACAGGTTTGATTTCTCAATATTCATTTGTAATCCAGTGGCTCTATAAAAGGTCTCAACATAATCACAACTGAGTTTTTATCACCCTTACAAAACGACGACAAATCATCTGCGAAGCAAAGGTGACTTGTCTCAAAGGTTTACATTTAGGGACAAAGTGAATGATGGGGTTGTAACACATTCCATGATCAAATGCACAACTTTAGTAGGGAAATTTAAGACCTTCAACATATCTTCCAAAAAATTCATTCAATGTAATCATAAGCTTTTTAAATGTAGCTTCATGATAACTCTAGGTGAGCAGGCTTCCTATGGTACAACTTCACTAAGTCATGACAAATTAGGATGTTTTCAACAGTATCTCTCCTCTTGATGAAAGCACTTTTGTGGGCTTATGATATCTGGAAGAATTTCACTAACTTTATTACATAAGAGCTTTGAAATGCATTTGTAGATGGTGTTACAGCAGGCGATTGGTCTGAATTG
>JAGPOY010003561.1:0-25351 GCA_018983105.1 Silene uniflora | reverse complement strand
CTGGGCCTAATCCATATTAGAGCCCGATTAGTATTAATTATAAGTCCAACTTATAATTACATATACTAATCTCGTACCTTTAGTGTGTGACCCAATAGGCCCACTTAAGACTACCAGATACGTAAACCACCTTTACGTATCAAACCGACATCGACCTCTAGCAAGGCATATCGATTACATAGACTCAAGTGAGTTAATTCGTATAGGACAGTGGACATAACTCCTTCAGTCTCCCACTTGTACATGTCCTCATAAGAACCATCATAAGTCTTTTGCTACTATTGTCTTCAACTGAGAATGAAGTAGGAAAAGTGTCAACCTCATATATCCCAATCATTTTTCTCGAATCTCCGAGTTGACTTGTAAAAGAGCAGATGGATGACAATCATCCCATCTGAGCGCGGCCATGCATTTACACAAGTCACACTCTTCGAGAGGCCAAGAAACAATAGACTCCCTTCACAAGGGAGGAGCAAATCCCCTATTGTCTAACCACATCCTATCACACGCTCCATGCACACCCAATGATCAGCTATGATCCCCTTTTACGGCGGACTAGGAATGATATCAAAGTGTACACTTCACATGTACAGAATACTCAAAGACTCAGGTCTAAAGACCAAAGCAAGTCAACAGCTTGCAAAGAACTTTACTGACACTAAGCGAATCCTTAGTAAAGTCCTTCTGGGCGGGTCAGTCTAATGTGTATTCTCCAACACACATCCATGCACCTGGCTTGGTATCTCCATACCTATGACTTATGGAACATAGCCATCAACCAGCGTACAAACTAGTCATTTAGGAGTATTCATATGTCCCAACATAATACCCTGACTAGAGACACAAATAATTACATCATCCAAATGGTGTTCCACAACTAAGTCACGCACTTAGTGATCCATTTCATCAATGTAATTATTTAGGGACCATTATTCAATTAATATTGAATAAAATGCACTTATATTAAATAAATGCCATATGTCGTACATATATATCAATTATCGAAAATAACTCCCACTAAGACAAACATCTCTTGGTAGTACTAAGACCACTCGCCAATGCGTCTTATACAAATTGCAACAACATGACTCCTCATGTTCTAAATGTAGTAGAGATTTTGTACGGGATATGCAACTATTGCATTGGTTATAATCTTGCATATACACAATTTACCTTCTCAATAAGATAAACTGTTAAATGATTCATAAGCACTAAAATTGCTTTATAATCATCAAAGTCAAGTGTGTGCGTGTGTGGTTCTTAAACCAAACACCTTCCTTTTGCTTCACAAGCAATTAAACACTTACTTTAGTTATAATATTGGTCCTGGCGTTGTGCTTGGAACCATTCCAACTTACAACATCATTCATGTAAGCAAAGTGTATCCAGATAAAGATCAAGAACCAACTTTGTCTATACATGAAAATAAAACCGTTCACTTTATCACAACTTCTATCTCATCAATGATTCTCAATGCTTCTCAAGCACATATAATCATTTCCCAAATGATTATCATTGCTTCTCAAGCATACATAATCATTTCCTAGATGGTTCTCAACTCCCATGTGGCAGTCACTAGAACTAGAAATCTCATCTCATAAATGATTCTCAATGCTTCTCAAGCACACACAATCATTTCCTGGATGGTCCTCAAGTGACAATCACTAGAACTAGATCGGTATTTGCTCCTCATACAGCACACAATATACAATTTTGTTACTAAGTCTCAGACTACAACAAAATGTATCGTTGCATAAGAGAGAATATACCATCCACGAACTAAACCATAAAGTGTATTGCACTCTCATAAATCTTCTTGTACATATTGCATTTAAATCTTTGTTCTCAACAAAGAATATCAAACCGCGTTTGAGTTACTTTATTGACAACAAAGATTTCAACTCCAAGATACTCATTTCAACCAATTTGAAACTTTCACATCTTCCTAGCGCACTCTGATGACGTGAAATTCACATGAAGTGTCAAACACTTCATCTTACACAATTTGATTAAGAAAAGTGTTTTTCACAATCATCCACCAAATCTCATCACATGAGTGGCAGTAGTACTTGCTAAGTTAATCCTATTTGAACTTAAGCATACTACTATTATTAGATTGTATCATAGTCAACAGTATGATACCAATCCATAATTGCCAGTCATGTTACATAGATATCCATATATCTATTCATATCATCTTCACATTGAAGATCCATCTTTTACAAAGTATATACTTTGATATGGTACATGCAGTTCTTTAGGATTTTGTGGGTTTATACCACCTTTTGGAGTTGCGGTCCATCACTACTTCCATATAGGTCAAACCTATGTAGGGCTTTTAGATAGAGCATCCATGACTCTTTATGGATAAAACCTAAATCTTATTCAACGTTTGTAGAGCATTTTTGTTAATCTTGAACACGTCAAGATTTACTCTACTCCCACTGTTTCTTTTAGAGATCACATCTCTTTAATAGAAACCACAACATTCCACATAACAAAACTTCTTTTGTTCTTTGGATGGGTTGTTGAATTTATATCCTTCTCAAGGATACCCCACAAAGCATAGGTCAGAAAAGAGACTAAGTTTCAAAATTTTCTAAAACTTTCAGAGTCTCAAATCTTAAGAAAAGACAGTTTAGGAATACTTCCAATGCATATCAAATATGCTGCCTTTTCTACCAACTTTGGATGGACACTTTCATTAATCATGTACGCAGATATTATAGTGCAACACCAGCCTCTAAAAGAATCAATAAGATCTGTGTGACTCATCATAGACTGAACCAAATCACATGTGTTCAAGATAGTTTAAAACAATTTCACTTATCTCTATGATGATCACATGCATTATTAAGCTCAAATTTTCTCAGTCTCCTTCAGATTAAACAATACTAAATCAACTTCTCAAGTTGATCTTATACTTTCAACTGAATTTCCCCTTTAGCAAAATGACTTATTGAACCCACGCATATCTATATGTGTGATCAAACAAGTCAGACATACTCCCACTGAAACAGTAGGAGACCTCTTATGTCCATCTATCATCTAAACAAAAGTGACATACCTCATGTACTTCATGTTTAATGATTTAAGGACAATGCCATAAATAGGTATGAACTGAGTTATAAAACTTGAACTCTAATAGTCATTATGTTATGGATAGAGTTTTTCATTACTAAGAATGTAAGGCATAACAACTCGGTCAGTCTTACTGTACATGATCTTCTGACAAGGTCCTAGAACAACAATTGTTCTTCATAAAATCAATCCATGTTCAAACATGAACTAGAATTACCAACCTTGAACATGTACATGAATAATCTTTATTCAATTCTAAGTATGAAACAATAAGGCAAGGTTAAGTGAACCATTTCTACATATGAAATAACATTTGTTAATATCATAGTTAAAATCATTTCACTTTAGATATTATTCTACCCTCTTTGACCAACTACATTCAAAATGTAATTGTCACTTTTGGTATCTCGTACCAACAGAGCAGAACAATAGTAACCACTACCTCCATAACATATACACTTAAAGTCACACTTCAATTGCATTTGCAGATCTTCTAGACGCTTCTAGGAGCTATCTTTCCAATGCTATCATTACATTAATGACTATGTCATTACATTAATGCATGGATAGAATTATTTACGTACCCTTCCGGACTTGGCCTCGGGTTTGAGTCTGACAACGATTGTCCTTTCACTCACCTTTACCACCGGCTAAGTCAATATCTCAAGTCGTAGACTGTCTTGATAAGACATTCAATCGTCTTTAACATCTCATGTTATTAGGTGAGAAAGTTAATGGTCAAGTTACATCATAATGAACACTTTAACTTGAGGCCTAACTGAAACAATGTCAGTTGCTAAATATGTCATCAAACGACATATGGACTCAATGATCGATCTTAGCTTTACCTTTCTCACTTAACAGGAATGTTTCCCTTAATTTAGACGATTGAAATACTTGGTACATCTAGTCATCTCCATGACTATAACCATACAGTCCAAACTATATGTTAGCAATGGTTCTAGTTTGTAAGAGATTCCCTTCAAAAGGAACAATCTCTTCTCTAGTATTGAGAACAATTCTCAAGATACCAATCTATGAATTTGAACAATTCAAATTCATCTTTATAAGAATGTGATAATGTGGACAAAAATAACTAAAATGTATATGCAAAATAAAACGATAATTGATAATTAATCTTAAACCATTTAAGATGTAAATTGAACATGTAACCCTTATACATGAACAATATTCCAAGATCCCAAACACTTTGTGATTTAAGTGAGCTTTGGCTCATCGCCCAAACCACAAATGTCTAGGTAGACATCACCATGCCAATTACATCTCCATGTAACTCTCGGTTTGTTGGTTAGTCATCTCATATGACTACCAACTCTTTGCCTCGAGGCCCAAGTCCGACTTGATAGCCATGTTAAGCGAACCAAATTACACCATATGAGTAACAACTCAATTCACATAATTGATAAAGCACTGCTTTGGCAGTCACTTTAACCAACGATGCAAACTGTTACGCATCTAGTCGTATCATATAATCAGCAAAGCACTGCTTTGGCAGTCACTTTAACCAACTATACAAACTGTTACCCATCTACTCAATTCACATAATCGGCAAAGCACTGCTTTGGCAGTCACTTTAACCAACGATGCAAACTTATTGTAGCGGTCAATAATGGAAAGGCAATGCTTAATATTTCAGAGGGATGGTCTCAAAACCGGCTTTAGGTCACTATATATTGGTCCAATGTTACACTAGCCTTAGCTATAACATTGATATGTGACTTAAGTTCTATTAGTCTGAGCTATAACTTTGAGCCATAATCTCAAAGTAATACTAGCTTCAACTATAATTACTTAATCACTGGCTCAGAGTTGTACCAATTCCAGTTATAACATCGAGCCATAATCTCAAAGTTATACTAGTTTTAGCCGTAACCCTAGCATTAGCTATAACATTGATATGTGACTTAAGTTCTATTAGTTTGAGCTATAACTTTGAGCCATAATCTCAAAGTAATACTAGCTCTGATGCCACTGTAGGGTTTTGAACACCCTATGAACCCGGATCTAATCGCAAGCATTATACAAATTAACATAGAGAATAATATGAATTGATACATACCTTCTAGCGCAGCGGAATAATCAATAATAAGAAGTATGTATCCGTATAGATCTGAAACCCTAGGCGAATAACGAGCACCTCAGTTGTGATGCCTCTACCAGTATCCACACAGGTACTAATCTGCGCCCCGTATGCTAGTACTTGAAGGGAAGAAGAAAGCTTAGAGAAAACTCTTTTCTCTCTTGTGTTTTTCTCACTATCAATATCATTAGTTAGGGTTTGTGTGACAATCCCCTTCTTATATAGATGAGATACACAAGTGCATTCTTCCTAACCCTAACCCTAACGCATCTGGGCCTAATCCATATTAGAGCCCGATTAGTATTAATTATAAGTCCAACTTATAATTACATATACTAATCCCGTACCTTTAGTGTGTGACCCAATAGGCCCACTTAAGACTACCAGATACGTAAACCACCTTTACATATCAAACCGACATCGACCTCTAGCAAAGCATATCGATTACATAGACTCAAGTGAGTTAATTCGTATAGGACAGTGGACATAATTCCTTCACTAATGCTTATAGGGATTTAAAGTTGTTTGTGTGGTACCTTTAAGGTCGTAAGTCGTAACCAACCTCCTAGTGATCTTCTTCCCTAAATATGAAAGGCTTGAGTCACAAATGGTGACTTTGATCAGTTTCGAGCGTCAAATTGTTTATAATATTTAGCATTAAGGATGAATGATATGGTTCGTATACTAACAAACAAAGAAATTTTCAAAAATACCATGAAAAACGAATTATACAACATCAATAGAGTCTTCACAAGAGTAATTTTGGATGCTAAATTACAAACTAATGGATAGATGACTAATAACCTCCATTACCAAAGGATGGGTTCGTCGTGCTAATCTAAACTAAGATAGTCGAAGATCTAGGATCTAAGGATAAACTAAACTCTTGTGTTTATTTCGGATGGTTTCACCATGTGGTCATAACTCTTGTGTTTGTTCTTTATATGACCACCGTCTTCCATGTATGGAATGTAATGAATGATGTTGATAATATGCACAAAGTTCAATTTTATCATGCTTTTTCATCAATCACATGATGTTTTTAAAGGTAGGGAGCGGTGTTTTTGGACATGGTTGTTAGGGTTTTTGTTGGAGGGATGAAGGTGGTGCGCCGACACTATGAATAAAGTTGTCATAGTCGACCATACATTTTAAAGTGGTTGTGAGAGGTAGTGATGGCCGTTGATGGTAGTGGATGTAACTAGAAGGAGGTTAGGGTTTCTGGTTGTTTAATCTTTTTCTTGAGTAACCAAATAAGAAGGAAAATTTGGCGTAATTCCTAGCCCTTTCCCTTCCTATCCTTCCATCATCCCATGCCATTTCCATTGTTGTACTATGTACCCCTAAACCCCAACTTATTCCCCTAAGCTTTCTTGTGTCTATAACTATATAGACTAACCACCCTACTCTTAATAACCACAAAGGTCCACAGCGCAATCTTCACACTCATAAACATGTAGTTGTAACTTGTAAATTGTAAATTGTAAATTGTAATCGCTAAAACGACAAATAATTGAAGAAAAATAAGTGTATGTTGACATTGGGCGTGTTTGGTAAACTGTATATTGAGAAATTTCAGCATATTCAAGTCTTTAGCATGTTTGACTCAAAAATCTACTAAATTACGTGTTTGATAAATGACATATTGAAACAGTAGATTGAGCTCCAATCTACTGTTTTCCAATATGCTGCTCCCACCAGCATATTCACTTTAGTAGATTATAAAATATGAATCTGTCTATAATTTACACATGTATACAATAATCTATTTACCTAAACCCGTTAATTACCAAACACTTCTACTAAATCTGCTAATTGTAATTTAGTAGTCAAACATGTCAATCAAATGTGTCATTTTTAATCTGCTTGACCAATCTACTTCTGTTAATTATAATCTGCTGAGTACCAAACATGGCCTTTATAAACCCAATGAAAATAGAAAGTTGTCAAAATTAATAGGTGTTTTTCATGAAATATGCGTATTGATATCTCATATTTTAGTAGTATATTTATATTTATTAGGAATGTAATATCACGTACCTGTGATAATAAGAAAGAAATAAAATACGTCTTCTTATAGTATTTTACTAATATGGAAGAATATCAATTATGATATTTTAGAATTTCTATTAAGTTTTCGAACTTCCCCTTATATCAACTCATCATCTAAGCCAGTCAATCAAATATCTTTATCTTAATCTAACTATATATTTTGCACAATTTTACGTTGTTAGCTTGTTGTCTCTTCAATCCTTAACTCCTACATCATCTCTAATTTACAAGGTACATTACATTTTGCGTTTATCTAGTTCAACGAATTTAATTCTAATTTTTATTGCTTTCCTTTACCAAAAACTTATGTTAAGGACTATGTTATAGAGATTTCCGGAAGACGAATGGCAAATCAATGTGTGGAACAAGAGGCACAAAAGGCATTTGGATGGGCTGCTAGAGACACTTCTGGTTTTCTCTCCCCTTTACACTTTTCTAGGAGGTACGTCTATTTGGACATAGATCCTCTCCATTTAAAGAAAATATTGTCGGTTTAAATTGAATAAGATTGTTCGAAAATTAGAGTAAGATTGAACTGTATTAAATGAATTTAGGCTCTCGATTTTGAATCAAGTTAAAATATTAATAATTACTATGAAATTGTTGGAAATTGAAGAGGAGGAAATATAAAAAAAATCTGGACTTCATATATTTATCATAAGTATCATACTCTCTCCATGGCCTTACTCATTTTAAATCATACCGTTTTTACTTTAGATTTTTTTTTATATATAATTTTAGTGAGAAAGTTTAGTAAGCATTCAATTTTATTTCTAGATTACTAATGTTGGTGTTTAGTTGACACAAGAGTGAGAAAAGGAGATTTGGAAATAAAACGATTGATTTGAAGATTGAAACAAAATGAAATCATTCGTATGGAGATACGGGATGATACCATGTAAAGATGAACAACGGAGCTTAAGCTCATAGCTATGGAGGAATTGAAGAGTATAGTTATGGAGAATTCTAGAATGTTTAGTGAGAGAAAATCTTATAGGAAGAGAGAGAGAGAGAGAGAGAGAGAGAGTAAATGAAAGAGTGATTTTATTAACTTATCAATTTGTACAATGTCAAAGCTTATATACAAAAGTTAAGAGGTAGTTACTCAACATATGTACAAACTAATTTAGCCAACTATTGACATAAAGATGGGTTAAGAAGATTGTGAATTTGATGCGTGGTAGTGAGTAGTGATGAATAGGGCTGTAAATGATCTGAGTCGGCTCGTGGAGTCCTCGGAATCAGCTCGGTCAAAACTTGGCTCGAAATCGGTCAAAACTAATTCCAAGCCGAGGTGGACCAAATCCGAGCCGATTCTGAGCTTAGTAGAGCTCGGAATCAGAAGCTTGTTTTATTTTTAATTATTAAATAATTTTGGCATTTTACAATTAATTTTGTTCTTAATAAAATGTTACTTGATCAGTTCTGGTTATATATTTGCTATATTTGATAAGTATTTTATATTAGGTGGAATGTGAGTGATTTTATTAAAAAATAAAGATAATTACATGTGTGGACTTATACCATTACATATATCCTTTATCCCGTAACCATTCTAAATCAGCTATAGTCATGCTCCGTTCATCCTTCCTTTTGATTCGAGCTCTTACATCATCCAGGATTTGTTTAGCTACTATCTTTGGAGTAGCAATCAATTGCTCATTCTTACTATGGTTCCTTTGATGCCAAATATGATAAATTGATCCCATTACAACTGCTGCTTGGATGCCTCGCTGTAGAGGAGTTCCTGTTCTGGCCTCACACCATTCCAATAGGTTTTGCGTAGGGAAAATGCTAACAGTCATCTGATTTATCCATTGCACTACTCTCAAGCTATAAGGACAGCCAAGAAACAGATGATCAATGCTCTCATGTTCCTGTCCACATAGATAGCAAGCCTCATCAACATCCAAACCATACAATTTCAACTTATCATTAGTTCTCATTGCCTTATGAGCAAACATCCATCCCATAAATTGATGTTTGGGCAAAACCCAGTCATTCCAAACAATTTTTGACCAACTGACAGCATTGCCAGAGCCTACGAGCCAGTCATAACATCCAGCAGGAGTGTAACCTGTAGCTTGTGCAGACCAAACTCCATCTATAAAGCCATTTTCAATAACTTGGTTAACTCTACAAATCCTCCTCCATACCCAGCTTGAGTTTGAAGAAGGTCTGTATTCTATCCAATCCTTTCCCTTCAGATAATTAACTTGCACCCACTTCACCCAAATAGAGTCCCTTTGTTCAGCAACCCAATTCACCAATCTGCCAATCATTGTTGTATTATGAAGCCCCTGATCTTTAATCCCAAGACCACCTTCCTCCTTAGTTTTACATACTTGCTCCCATGCTACCAGTGGGGCTCTTCTGTAGTCATTAGCATTATCCCACGGGAAATTTCTACAAGTTGCCTCTATCCTATTCATAATGCCTTTTGGAATAATAAACATTGATGCTCAATATGAATGAAGTGAAGTAAGGACTGACTTCACTAGGACTAGCCTTCCTGCATATGAAAATTTCCTGGCTCCATAACTATGAATTCTATGGCAAATTTTCTCTACTAAGACCTCACAATCCTGTTTCTTTAGCCTAGTTGTTTGTATAGACATGCCAAGGTATTTGAAAGGCAGAGTCCCCTCAACAAACCCTGAAATCCTTAAAATGTCCTGCTTAATCTCCTCTGGAACACCTCTGAAGTATGCATTGGATTTTGGAGCACTGACTTTCAGTCCAGTATTTTATATTAGTATTTTTCTTAAGATATATTTATTTTAATGTGATTTAAAAGTTAAGGAAATTAAAGGAAATAATGATTTAACTGAGCTTGAGTTGAGCTCGAGCCTAATCCGAGCTGATTCTGAGCTTTAATTTTTTTAAGATCGGAAAATTTCGAGTCGATTCTGAGCTCGAACTAGAGTTTCCGAGCCGATTCCAAGCTCACCTGAGCTCGAGCTCAAATCGGCTCGGTTAAACCGCTAATGACGAGTTTTACGTGGGTTTGTGCGAATGGGGGTCAATGGTGAAGGTCTGGAAATGGGTTTCAGCCAGTAGGGATGTCATTGGGGCAGGTACAAGTGGATACGCCCCCCAGTGAGGCGGGTATGAGTAGAGCTTTCTCGGGTAGTGGAGAGGATGCGGGTACGAAAATTGTACCGGCCATGGGTGTAGGGCGGGGATGGATTTTGCATCTCACCCACTTCAATCCACCTACCTGCCAACCATTTAAAAAAATTATATTACTATGATAATTTTATAAATCTTATTTTCTTATAATTAAGAATAATGTTAATGATAGTCATTTTATAATGTTTTTTACTAATTTCTTTGCTAAAAAAAACTAAATTATTAAGATAATTCAAAAAAAAATGAAAATTAATGTGATTAAACGAACAAAATCTATAATGGGTTAATGGGTAAGTGGGGCGGGTACGGCTTTATATTTCTACCCCTTGGGGCGGATATGGTTACGGAAACAAGCACCCGCCATGGGAGGTGGGACGGGTATGGGTGATTTTTTCTTGGTGGGTACGGGTATAGAGAGCCTAAATCCACCATCGCCCCGCTCGAATGACATCCTTAGTTTCAGGGAACTTGATTTTGGGTTCCTCGTTGACTTTTGATTTTGGTTTATTTGCTCTCAGTTGACCCATTTCAAACTCGTTCTTAACCCAACTTCTTTGACTTACTTTTGATCCGCCTTATCCTCTTTCATCACTCGAGTTTCCTTGACTTAGTACTTGCAATATCGAAATAATAAAAAAATAGTACAAATTCCTGATATATATAACGACTGTTAGCAATTCTTTTACTAAAACTAATTATTTCTAATTAAATAGCTAATGAGCTTTTTAGACATTTAACTAACACGAAATTGAGTATGGTGGTGGTGGGGAGAGTGTGCAATCTGTGCATAATAGTTTTTTTTTTTTCTGGGGTTGGGTGGCTGTTGTGCAAAGGGAGCGGGGGACGACGTGGTGTGACCGGTGAGGCGTCGGCCAGCGAGAGGGTAGGGGCATATGTTGGAGTTTAGGGTGGTTTTGCCAATGTAAGGGGTTTGATGGCGAGTGTGGTAAGCTGGTTTGACAACAGGAGAGTGATTATGGTGCGGTCGGGTGGACGGCCAACATATGAACGACGATGGGGATATGGCGGTGGTTGGAGTTGGTGATGGGGTAGATGGAAGGAAAAGTGTATTGTAGTTTATTTAAAAAAAATTTGTGATTTTTCGATCTCTCACAAATTTGGTAAAAAGGACTTTGGAGAAATCCTAAAAGACCTACACTTAGAGAGGGAAATGGCAGGAATAGAGTAATAAAAAAATAAAAAAAAAATTGTATTAAGATTAGTAATATCACAAATTCTCACTTGTGACGGACAAAATCCGTCACAAGCTTGTGACCTCTCACAAAAAAGCAAGTGGGAGTGGTGAGTGGGGGAGCAAGTGGGAGGGCTTGTGAGAGGTCTCTTACTTGTGACCGTCACAAGCAAGACTTTCTGTAGTAATATTTGTAATGCGAAAATTAAAATTCTTCAAAAAAAAAAAAAATTACACCAATCAACTTAAGCCATGTGGCGTGTTTTTGGAGTTTTCTTTTTTTTTTTAAAAGAAGTAATGATTAAGCTCTTATTTAACGCTTACATATTGGTCTTACACTTATTGTTTATCTTAGGGTTATTTAATGGGAATACTCTGAACTATAGGTGAGCTGTTCAAAATACTCCAAACTTTTGATTAACTACGAATAAAACCAACTAATGCCCCCCTTCGCTTGTACTACTCTATGGCGACTTGCTACCTACTAAACAGGTGAATAGAATTTTAACACTAATTTAACCCCTCTTTTCTTTTCATTTATCTGTTAAAAGTTTCACCCTTTCCTTTACTTTTCAACTAATCACCACTAAACCCCTCGTTATTCTCCTTTAGCCAAATCTAATTGTAACAGGCTTGTTTACACATTATCAAATCTTGGTCAATGTTGCACAATTCGAATTTGGTGATGATCGGTGATGCCCACAAAGGAACAAGGTGATTTGGTGAGTTTTGCAGGGGCAAATTTCTTGATTTGCTAATGATGAAGTGAAAATGGAGTATTTGCAACACATTATGGGTTATAGTCGGTGTACATAGCCATGAATAAGAGCTAGAATAAGAGATGCTGATATCTCACTCAATTAATAATCAATAAACAAATCAATAGTTCAAGAATTTGCGTTTTCAATCAATAATCAATTAGGGTTTGGTTAAATAGAATTAGGGGATTCAAATTAAAGATCTGGGATTTGATATATGATGGGAAACGTTCTGACTTACGCTTTTCTCAACACCAACACCACATTAATCCACCATCATATAGGTCCCCCACCACCTTCGCCAACCACTATCTCCATCTGTGTCACCTGATAAGAAGGTTGTCCGTCCAAGGAGAAGAAATTAATTTGATAGATTGTTTATGTAAACTGATGATCCAAAATTTATCTTATTATTTTGGGTGAATCAAGGTGAGTAATGGAAAAGGGCGTCAATGAAAGAAACATGAAAAAAAAAAAATTGAAAAAAAAAAAAAGGATTTAAGAAGATCCGTAATGGAAAAGGAAGAAAGGTAGGAAGGAGATGAAGACTAATAAGTGAGTTATCGTCAAATGACTTGTTACAACAAGTTAAAAATACACCAATTCTATTCAAAGAGAAAGGGGGTATTAGTTGGTTTTAATGGTAATTAAACAAGAGTTTGGAGTATTTTGAGCAGCCCACCTATAGTTCAGAGTATTTCCATTAAATAACCCTTTATCTTAAACATAAAATGGATCAATGTCATCCAGTGGCGAAGCTACGCCTTGGCCCTCGGGGCCATGGCCCGGGCCAGAATATAAGTATATTAATGTATAAGAAGAAAGTCATTCCAAAGGTGGTGGCTGAGTTGGTTAATTCTAGATACATACATGCTTGACAACAAGGGTCGATCCCCTTCCTGGCAGTTTTTGTATTTATTATTTCCAGTTTTTCCAGCATTCTTATTAAGTACTTCGTACATATTGCAATACTTTGCATTTTAACAATGATACGCAATTTCACATACAATTGTATGACTAATCTACTTTTCGGCCCCCTCACACTTTTCATTCGAGCTTCGTCCCTGATGTCATCTAAGATAATTTAAAAGTAGAATTAATTGAGATTGACAAAAAGCTTATCTAATGTATTATGTATACACAGTTATATAATCCATTTTCATCTTAAAACGAACATACTCGATCGTGTTAAAGAACAACAATGGAAAGGTAATGTTCCTCCGGACGTTCAAACGCGAACCAATTTACAGTGTCAAAGCGTTTTAGGCATTAGAACTTTGGCTCCATATCTTTTCTTAGTTCCGTTTCGTCCTCCTTCAAGAGCTAGACGGCTAGACCTATTTAGCCAATCGATAAATATAGTCTAACACCAACAGTAGAATGCTTGTGATGCAGTCTTGTAAGCTTTGCATTTTGTAACAGAATGATTAAGATGATGATGTATGTATGTCCAGGCCAACCGGAGAACAAGACGTTACATTCAAAGTGTTGTATTGTGGAATCTGTCACTCCGACCTGCATTTCATTAAGAACGATTGGGGCAACGCATATTATCCCGCTATGCCTGGGTAATTTTCTTATTTGCCCCCATGTTTTCTTATTCGTCATTTCCGTATTCTCAGTGTTAACTGTAGGACATAATTTCAGGCATGAGATTGTAGGGGTGGTGACAGAAGTAGGAACGAAGGTGCAAAAGTTCAAACCCGGAGACAAAGTTGGAGTCGGATGCATGGTTGGTTCTTGCCGGACATGCAGTAACTGTGGCAACGATCTTGAAAACTACTGTCCAGAATCGAAAAACACATATGGCTCCACCTACTATGATGGCACCAAAACATTAGGAGGCTACTCTGATATCTTTGTAGTCGACGAGCATTTTGTTGTTCGCATTCCCGATTCCATGCCGTTGGATGCAACTGCTCCTCTTCTTTGTGCCGGAATTACTGTATATAGTCCTCTGAAACACTTTGGACTTGACAAACCCGGACTCCATATTGGTGTCGTTGGGCTTGGTGGTCTTGGCCATATGGCGGTCAAGTTCGCTAAAGCTTTTGGTGCTATAGTCACGGTTATTAGTACCTCGCCTAATAAGAAGGATGAAGCTATTAACCGTTTGGGTGTTGATTCCTTCGTGCTCAGCCGCGAGCCTGAGCAGATGCAGGTAGCTAAATTTACGAGATGGTAAGTACTGACCTAAAAGTCACATGCATATCTAAATTTGTGTGATTATGTCTAGGCTGCTATAGGAACAATGGACGGTATAATCGACACAGTTTCAGCTCCCCATCCAATAGCACCGTTGATCGATTTGGTCAAGACTGATGGAAAGGTTGTTTTAGTTGGTGCTCCAGTGCAGCCTTTTGAGTTATCGGCCATTCCCATGCTTGTTGGTAAGCAACCCAACTCGATAATTTCGTATTACGACTTTGCGGTTCCTTTTATATGGATGTCTAACCGAAAAAATTTATGACAGGGAGAAAGTTAGTGGCCGGGAGCTGCATAGGAGGCATGAAGGAAACACAGGAGATGATTGATTTCGCGGCCAAGCACGATATCAAATCAGACATTGAAGTTATCTCAATGGACTATGTGAACACTGCTTTGGAGAGAGTCGCCAAGGCTGATGTTAGATACCGTTTTGTCATTGATATCGCCAACACTTTGAAATCTGCATAAGTTCAACGATGGATTTCCCTTGTACTCGTATGTTTTTCAGAGGTTTTCTTCGGTTTTCAGTTCACAGTTGCATGAAACTTGTTTTTTCTTGAAAATTTTAGGAGTCTGTTTGATACTGAGAATTTTATCAATTCTAGTTTTACATGATAGATCTGTTCTGATTGTCGTTGCATGAAACTGTGAAAAAACCATCTCGATAAAAAAAAATTAATTCAGAGTCGAGGTTTAGGTCTAAAACTATCGCCTCATCTCACAAACATTGATATCAAGCTTTCAAGGGTAAATTATGTATATTTCCTTTCACATCTTATTCCAAGACAATATTTCAAGCTCAAAGTTGAAATAACAACAGCTTGCTTGTAAGTCGTAACTCAAGCTATGAGAAGAGAGTTCTTAAATATTTTATTTCGGATTCACAAGGATTCGACCTTAAATGTCGCTGAAAAATAAATCATGATGTGCACCGAAAAAATACTGTCTAGAACAGGACTTCCTTCTCTAACCCTTCTGTTCATTAAATCTCCCAATCCTAGAAACATCATGCCAGCGGCGGCCATCAGTCACCATCCCTTCTAGTCTTTGGGGAACTGAGGCCAACGCTGGCATATCCAACCTCTCAGTTTCCTTCTTTCTAACTGTCGTGTTATTGGGTATTCATTATAAAAAACGTCGTGTCGACTGATGCTGTTTTCCAAGATGAAAGCTCCTCTTCAATGAAGATGCAATGTAGCTAAAGCTTAAACTTTAAAGAGTGTCTGTCCACTTGTGGAACTACTTTGTTTTTAAAGCTGAGGTCGTAAGCAATTCTTTTCACGTGGAAATGACCAACTCGAATTCTTTTACATTACTGTTTCGAAAAAGCGGAATTGATTTTATTTTCATGAGTTTAATTTAAGAATTAAAATGTTCTACTATTATTTGCCCAAACCGGTGGAAAAGGGTGTTTACTGTTTCACACCCTCCTCGGGAATGACATCTTCAAGAGAATGTATGAGTTGCAAACCAAGGGGAAAATATACATGTCAAAGAACGTTCTCAAAATCATAATAAGGGATGTTTGGCATGATGGTCTAAGGAATGAAAGGGGTGTTTGGCATCAAGAAAGGTAAATGAAATGGAAGGAGAAGGATACCATTTGATTAACTCACTTGTTTGGTTGGGAACATGAAAGGGAATCAAAACCAATACCATAAACCGCCAAGCTCCGCCCCAAATCCCACCTAACCTTAAACAACTGCCACCTAAACACCCCAGAACCACTGCCAGCGCCAACAACACATCTACCGTCGCCGGTGCACCCCTTCGTTTCCACTCTTTCACATCGACCCTCCACCAACTTTCAAAATCCCCAACCCCATAACCATCAAGGTCAAGTGCTCAACCCTTAGAAACAAGGGTGCATCCAAAAAATCCCCAACTGATTATGGGAAGGTGGTTCAAGTGAATGTGCAAAGGATTGGCTCTTCAATCTTAAAAATTTCAGTCGGGTTTGTTTATGTAGTTTAAGTGAATGTTTTTACGCTATAGCCTCAGACTAAAACGGACACCTAAATATCATGATGTGCAAAGGATGGGCACAAAGGGGACCTAATAGAGGAATATTGACCAATACACAATGATTGCAACAAATGCTACTCTGTAATAAATAGAGCTGATACCTCAGTTTATTTATCACATAGTACTAAGATAAATCAGACTATGATCTTTGCCTACAAAAAGCTACGCTAAATTTACAAAGGAATGAAGATCTGATCGATACTCTAAACAGAGTTAAGGATATGTTGATTTAAGCTAAACAGAGTTTGGTGTACCTCTCATAGCAAATATTGACGAGGCGATCAATCTAACCCCAATTCAAATTTGGTAGCCAAATATCCCAAGCATGCAGTTCACAATCTTCAAAACCTTCCACTGCATCAGGAAGAAAGAAAGCATTCTGAGTCCACAACGCAGCTACATGCAATATGCAACCAGTTTATGAGGGGAAAAAGCCGGCTTACAATATTGAAATCACTATGCTTCACTTTGATGTCACATGAAATTGCATGGGTCTGTTAAGCAAGCCTGGTTTGAGCCAGCATCATAATTAGCATATAACAAACGCCAGCTTTCTTGCTCATGTGGCCAATCTAGAAGTCTAGGGATCCTTGCTTAGCAGAACTAGAACAACTACTTGATGTCCCATATGAGGCTCCACTTGCACCGTCAACAGGAGCTTGATTTAGACACTCCAAGGTTAACGACTTTCGCTTATACAGCTTGATCGAGAATGTAGAAGTCTCTAAGACCAACGGCACCTGAATTAAACACACAATAAGAGCGCTGCTATTAAGAAAAAAAAATTAAAAACATTATTGTAAAAAAGCAAGCTCAAAGGTTCAGCGGCCCAAGACCATATAGGTGAATCCCGAAGGCAACTCTAGAAGGGGCTAGGCTTCTTGGGTGTTCAACTTAACCCTAACACTATTAGTATCCCTTTAGAGGTCACGGTAAGGAAATCGTCATTCTGTCAATATTCCCCTGCCCTCTATACATACTTCTCTCTAGATGTCTAGATTAGCTCTAAGTTGAGGATCGGAAACTCCACCAAAGGATGCACCCCTAGGCTCAATTTCTCATGTGTAGGTATTTGTGGAGGGAGTTGATCCATGGAATGCACTAGATTATTATACGTACCTTAAAACCAGAAGTTTAAAGCTAAAGAACTATGAAAGAAAAAGATGCACCATAAATGAGTATGCATGCATTTGCCAATTGCCATGCGATAATGCCTCGATCTTCTAGGAAAGTAAGTCAAGCTCAAACATCTTTCTCCAATCCTTTTCCCCCATGTCTATTTATATAAGTTTATTTTTACTATATTTGTTCAATGTTCGCTAGTCGCTACAGAATAACAAAACTCCTTTGCTTAAGAGCAGAAGTCTAGAGACTACATCAAATGCAACAAAAGTGACCTAGCATTGACGGTGCCGAGAAAAAAATCTCCAATATTATGTACCTGGGTGTTGAACCTAGCCACTTTATGTACACTGAGAAGACCAACCATTTCCTGATATCCAGTAAGCAGGTTAGCCAATTCCTTGTCCTCGTCTGTATAAGATGATGAAAACATATTATTTAGGGGACCAGGGAAGGATTTCGTACAAAAAGAATAAGTTAAACATCAACATGCCTGGTATTGCCTTGACTGAAAGAAGAGTATCGGCCAAATGTTGCCATCTCTTCGAGAAGGATGGTGACAAGACTGAATGAGGAAATGTTATTATAGCAACTGCATTTGAATTCCTTACGATACCCTTCAAAGACTTGATGAAAGCAAGCATATCCCAGTCCTGCCACAGGGGAATAAAAGCACCATATTTTCCACTTAATAATTACACTGTAATAAGGGAAAAGATAGGGAGAGTGATACAGTCCCCTCCCCCCCTCCAAAATCTCATTTATATTTTCTCCTTTTAACTTGGGCAGACCACTTTCTCTTCACAATATTCCAAATTAAACTTTAAATAATACTCCGTCTATATCTCTATGATCTTCCTATACTTTTGTGCACATTATTTTAGAAAAAAAAAAAACTGTGCTGTTAAATATACCTAAAATGAAAATGCGTGGTTGAATATACCTAAAATGGAAAGGAGGAAGATTATAATGAAAAGGAGGGAGTATGAAACACTGGTTTCGAAAAATCAAAAGTGAGACATTCGACATTGTACCTTTACCAATTTTTGGAGAGGTTAATGGTTAAATTAACCGTCAAAGCAAAAAAGAACACTATAAATGGGATGAATATATTACGAACCAACATTCAAATAAAACATCTAACCTTGTCAAAATATTCACACTGGGGTGCACACAGTGACTGAATAGCTATGCGCCCTGCACAGGAAACACTGGTAACGCTTCTGCAAATTAAATGTTAATGCTATCAGTGGCAACATTATGACTTTGGTTCCTTAAGTCAAGCAATACATCTTAATGAAGAAAGTTGAATCAAGCATAAAAAACCACAGTTGCAAATTAAATCTACACAGTAACTGTAGGAGAAAAAAGCAAATGCAAGGGAGAGCCTTTAAAACTGCCCTCGTGATAAGAAAGAGAAGGAAAATTGCATACTTAGAATTTTGCTCGAGAAAAGAGGAACAACGCTCACGAAGGCTGTCAAGTGGACATTCTTCCAAGCTTACACAATCTATGTGTTTTCCTATAAGAAATTGCCTCTCCAAAGGTTTCCGCACGTCAAAGTCATTGCAGTATTCATGCTTCGAATCTGCTAGAAAAATCAGCTGTCATTACATTCTTCAACAGTTCAACTGTAGTCATTGTACACCTTTTGCATTGAGCTATCTCATACATCTAAGTATCTAAACTCTCAACGACAGCAAAGTCTTTTAACTGATTCAATTAGTTGAAAAAAGTGCGCGTAAACCATAATCTTAAAAACAATTACCTCCATTTCCATAAACTGACTGATTATCCCCAAAATACTTCTTATACTGCCAGGCAATCCTCAATCCTTTATCCTATCACCAAAGACAAACAAAAGGCAAATTTGAATCACATATGACATAACCGAGCAAAAACAAATTGGCAAATATATCAACACAAATTGAGGAAGACGGAGGAATACGCTTAAATACCTGTTCAGTAGGATGCTCACGAGGCTTGTTGTCTTTTGGAGAAATAGGATTAGGCAAAGTTCCCAAAAACCCTTTTGGGTCTTTGGATGGACTAGCATACAAAAGAGGCTGCTTATGGACCAATCCTTGTGCCATAAAATTCCTCAACAATAGCATATGATGAGGTGCTTCAGGGTCCTCCATTACCATAACTAAGCTCCCCAAACAGAACCCACCACCTAAAATTCCTGATATCCGTAGAGAAAATCACATCTCAAATCAGTTATATCATCATATTGTAAAAGACCAGATTTTGACTAATGCCCAAAAAAAGACAACAGAATTAGAACAAATAAGTTCCTTAATCAATACTTCTAATTCAGTTCAACAAACAGAAGCACCCCCCAAAAATCCAAAATCCCTAAAATACAAAAGAAAAAATCGTCCCAAAATCAATTGCGACCAGATAACATAACGACGGACAAAATGGAGCTTTGTTTCAGATAATAGACTAGACTCTAAAACAAAATACTCTCTAAAAAGTCACCAAATTTAAGTTTAATATATTTTGCACTTCCACAAAATAAAATCACATGAACTAAAAAGAGTCATCTAGAAGGCTAGCACTCCAAAAGCAAGAAACTTGATTTCAGAAATACAGCCTTAATTAAGCTCTATAAACAAAACCCGCCCTCAGAAAGCACAAAATTATAATGGACGGTCAAATAGAAACTTTTTAACTTCTACAATCATTTATAATAGAAAGATGACATTTTGATTGATAAACACTACAAAATAAATGAAAGATTCCACTATAATATCATAATAACATGAAAAATGTCACATTTTTTTTGTCAAGAACTAAAAAAAAAAAGAGCTAGATAACAGAAAGATGGCACAGGAAGCTTACTATCAAGGTCTGGTATGCCAGAGGAGACAAAAACCGAGCCGTTGGGTCCAGGCTTGAGACCTGGGGCTTGGGAAGCAGGACCGGCCAATGAGCTACGTGAGAAGCTGCTGACTTTAACCTTGTTCGTGGCCATGTTCTGGTGTTCCTTTCCACGGGTGACTCAGAGTGTCGATTCTGTCATTTCATCAAACACATGGACCAGGCATAAGAGATTATAATTACACAAAAATCGTTTAACAACTACAAGTCGACAAGTTTTCCTGCTTTGAAGGTGTTTGACTAGATTAGCACTACCATCAGCAACTAAATACTAAATACTTCAACAATTTCAACTTCCAGTTAATACTAAATACCGGAGTAATTAATTCAGTATCGTACAGAGAAAAATCAAAGTACATTAAGCATTTCCAACAAACACTAACCATAAATTGACATAATAGGTCTTGCTTAAGACCGTCTTAAGTTGAAACTTATTAAATCGATTGTGACTGCTGACTTGACTTAACTTAGGACGGTCTTAATCAAGAATTAGTGAAACTGATATGAGCACTCAACAATTTAGCCCCAACTAGTTAAAATCTTAGGGTTTACGAATTCCGAACCAAAAGCCGTAAATTTTGGTACTAATACTGACAATAAAGAAAAACAATTACATAACGCATGTTGAGCATCATAATTACACAATTGCTAATATGAAGAAGCATAAAAATCACATCAATGTATTAAAAAATAATTGAACACAGTGAATTGAGCAGCATAGTAAGAAGAGAAGTAATTTAAACAAAAGGAACAACAATAGGGTAAAATTGAGATTAGTGAATTACCTTGGAAATCTATGAAATGAAATTAGAGAGGAAGAAGAATAAATCGATGGCGAGGGAGAGATGGAGCTGCTGCTGTCGCCAGATGCTTATTCAGTTCGTATTTGTTTCTACTGACTTTTAGGCGCTGACCGCCTTAAACCCCCCAATTCATTGAAATATCCTTATTTCCTTACGGTAGACCTGGCAAACGGGTCGGTTCGGGACTGGCTAGTCCGGGTCGGGTTATTTTGGATTTGTCACATTTTCGGGTTAGTTTGGTCGGTTCTGGTTATTTTAGGTTATTACAAGTCTTATTTCGGGTTACAGGTATGTTTCACAGTTTCAGGTTTGTTGGTCGGGTATGTTTCGGATCAAACAGGTCGAGTTATTGCGTGTCAGGTCATATTCGAGTCAATGATTAAGAGAGAAAAAAAATCATTTCAAGTCTTTTTAGGTCAATTAGAGTTATATTTTGTCGGGTTATTTCAGGTTGGGTGGTTTTAAACTGGGTCATTTCGGGTTTGGGGTCTCCTTTAGTTGTCTCACACATCTTTAAAAATTGGGCAATTTTAAATAATCGGAGGGAGTATAATTTTACGTGTCATGATAACATGGTCTAAAGGTTGTATTATTTTTATTAAAATTGCTTTTTTTAAAATTTATTTTTTGAAAGAAATGCTTTTTTTATTTGTTTAACTTGGATTAAAATATTTCTTATTAAAATAAAAAAAAGATTAATGAGTAATTTTGAAAGACGTAGTAATTGAGATAATGATATTTCAAATCCTTGTGGAAATATAAGTGTAGAAATGAAGAAAGTATTCAAGCCACCAATCACCATTGAGGAATGCATCTCACACAGATTGCTGAGGTGTCATTATGTTAGTTAGAATTGTGTTAGTTAGTTGACATCAATATAAATAGTTAGAAGCACACTTTGTATAGTAAGTTAATCAGTTGTAACAAAACACAAAAATATCTTCTTAATAAAAGCTTCCTTATTTAGCTATGGTTTTCATGGTGATCATCAATGGAGGTCACATAGTTTCACATGGTATCATCACGCACGTTACGATCCTTCGATCCTAATCCTTTCGCTTCCGCAAACAACTACATCAACAATTCGATCACTTTCTTTGCAGAATTACTACAAAATTGATTTTCGATTTCTCAATTCTTCGATTTTCTTCAAAATCGCGATAATCTCAATCAATTCTTCTGCATACTTCTTTCGAAGTTCAGAATCTCTGCATACTTCTTTCGAAGTTCAGATTTCAGGCAATTTTTAATCAAATATTTGTTTTTTTTCGCAAATTCAATCAAATTCTCAAATTGTAACCCTAAAAATGTCGTCTTCTACAAATACACTTGATTCTTCTGCAAATAATTTGCCTTATGCTTTCTATGATGATCCGCTCTACATTACGAATCATGATCAACCTACTAACAGTCTTGTGGATGTCAAATTTGCTGGTCGCGATTTCATGAACTGGAAACGCGAGATTATGCTTGCTCTCATGGCGAAGAACAAGGAAGGTTTCATCACCGGAACATGTGTAAGGCCTGCTGAAGCAGATAAGAAGTATTATCAGTGGAAAAGAGTTGATCTTCTTGTTCGTCAATGGATTCTGTATTCAATGGAACCAAATTTGCGCGAGAACTTCAAATTTGTTGATTCCTCCAAGCAACTATGGGGTGAATTGATTGAATGCTATGGACAGATCAATAATCTGGAATTATACCAGCTCAAGAAAGAATTGGGCGTAATTTCTCAGGAAAACACTGCTGTGATTGATTATTACAGTCGCCTGAAACGAACCTGGGAAGAAATTGATGCAATTGATCCCCTTCCACAATGTTCTTGTGGTGCCCTAAGCTCCTGCTCCTGTATTTTTCTGAAACACTTATTTGACAGGGAAATGCAATCCAAGCTCATCCAACTGCTCATGGGCTTGAATTCTGGCTTTGAGAATATCAAAAGCAACATCCTCACAATGGAACCTTTCCTACTATCAACAAAGTCCTAGGGTTGTTGCAGAGGGTTGAAACACAGAAAAAAAATCAGTGATTCTGTTAATCCACAGCCTGAGGCAAATGCTTATTCCAGTGTTAAGCAGCATCCTTCACAGTCAGAATCATGCTCAAAGAAGCCCAAGCTAGATGAAGCTGAAGACAAACCTGTCAAGCAATGCACCCATTGCACCAAGAAAGGGCATGATGTTACTGAATGCTACAAACTGCAGACTTGTCCTCTCTGCAATATATTTGGTCATGTAGCTTTCCAATGCTATCTGACTAGAGGCATGGGCAGAGGGAGAGGTAGATCTCAGGTACCCTATGGTAGGGGAAGGGGGCGCTCAAATAGCTATCACAGACAAGGTAGCAACACCTACAAGAGACCTGCAGCATACAATGGAGATGCTATCAGGACTGGGTCAGAAGAATATGAGGATCTTACTCCATTTGATGCAGAAGATCAGGAATATTACAACAATCAAGTTGGTTACAATTCTGGCTATGGACCTGGTTATACTCCTGGCTATGGTTCAGCTCACATCAGCCAGCAACTTGGTTCACCTGATATGGTTACAGGACTGGTGGATAAGGTGGTGCAAAAGGTCATGAAAAATATCTCAGACAACACAGCACAATCTAATGCTGCTCATACTTTACCTGTAACAAGCTTTGCAGGTATAACTTCTGTTTCACATACTCTTTCATCTAATCCTCAGTCTCATTCTGATGTTTGGATAGTAGACTCAGGAGCTTCTGATCACATGACTTCCTGTCTTTCCCTAGTTCATCATATAAAACCTCTTAGACATCCTATACTAGTTGGTTTGCCTGATGGGAGTACTAAAATGGTACATAGGACAGGAACAGTTTATTTACTCTGCATAATGTGTTAATCATACCTGAATTCAAACAAAACCTGCTGTCAGTTAGTAGGTTATTACAATTCTCTGGTCTGAAACTCTTCTTCCATTTGAATGAGTGTTGGTTTCAGGACCATTTAAGTAAAGTAATTGTGGCCAAGGCAAAGAGGCATGGAAATCTTTATCTCATAAGGCAGCAATTGCATCAAGGGAGATCTGGACTAGATCACTGCAATTGTTTTTCTTCTGTTAAAAGTACTTTACATAAGCAAGTGAACAATGTATTAGCTTGTTCTTCCAGTAAATGTACTCCATTGACTGATGTAATGGTCTTACATCAGAGATTAGGGCATTGCTCTTTTGATAAACTGAAGCGTGTACCTGGTATTCATCTAAATAAAACTGAGAATTTTGCTTGTGAAACTTGTTTTCTGTCCAAACATCACAAGCTACCCTTTCCAATCAATACTTCACATGCTACTACTAAATTTCCCTTGATCCATTTAGATGTTTGGGGGCCATATAGGATAAAATCTCTGTCAGGGACTAGTTCATTCTTGACTATTGTAGATGACTACACTAGAACAACTTGGACTTTCCCGATGAGTTCCAAAGACCAGGCACCCCAACTCATTAAGAATTTCTTGATTCATATTGAAACTCAATTTGATGCAAAAGTCAAGGTCATTAGGACAGACCATGGGACAGAATTTGTTCAAGGACCATGTATGGAGATGTTCAATGAGAGAGGAATTGTATGTAACACCCCGTCATTTCAAGACCTTTATTTTCGCATTAAAAGTAATATTTTAATCAATTTTAATTTAAATAATTAATTATCGAAAATAATAATAATATGATAAAATATAATTTTATTTTATTTTGGAGTAAGTTATCATTTGAAATGTTTTAAGGTTGTTTAAAAGTAATTCAAACTTTATTTGAACATTATACTTTGATAAAACCGATTTCTGACAAAAGTCGTCAAAACTCAATTTTTCCATTTCGAATATTCGTCAGGTTAGAGGATAGTGTAATGGGTCATGTGAATATGTAATCTTTTAGTAAAGACACGTTTAGAGTCTTTGGCACAACGAAAATCGACGACCGTTACGTTTTTCAAATTACCGTCTCATCGAACCACCAAACGTAAA
>JAGPOY010003560.1:0-13012 GCA_018983105.1 Silene uniflora | reverse complement strand
TATTCATATCAAATTATTAATGCAGCGTAAGGAGTATTATTTTGGAGAATTCTTTCGATTAATTAATGATGCATATAGTACCGAGTAGTGTTCACTGATTAATGAAATTAAACCATATGAATGAAAAGCATACGCTAGAGAGTAATTATATTGACATTAGGAGAGAGGGTAATTAATTCTATGAGAATATGGTGGGTCCCTAATGAAATAAAAGGTTTTTAACTTCCTGAAAATGAGGAATCAATCAAAAAGCTTTAATTGTTTCAGCTTTTATAGATAAAGGATTTATGCCCTTATCCAACACTACTAATAACTTCCCCCCCTATCTTCTACACCGTTATGTAGACTTGTCTGAGCTCTTTAACAAATATTTGTTTCAATCTAGCTATGTTTGTTTATGAAACTACTCATGTTTCAATGAATTACACTCAATCCATTCAAGAGCATGGTCCTATACTTTTGATTCCTCAATCTGTGTCTAACTTGAGTTTATGATTGAAATATGACGTTCTTAGTTACTAATTTGAGTGTTTTAGCTTTTTTGCAAGTCGTTTTGGGTGAATTAGAGCAAAATGGGTTGATGTTTGTTTAGCATACGGTTGTACTGCGTATTGTTTTGAGATATTTGAGGTGACCTTGATAATTAAGCATTGTGTTATTATGTTTTAAGTTGTTTTTTATTTAAATAATAATTAGAGTTGAATACTTTTACATGAGCTTGGTTAGACATTGAATACTTGATAATGAGGTTGGTTAAAAAAGAATTAGTTTATTATGTTAACATATGGAGAGGTCAGTTAACTCGCTATTTTCTGAACTTAAAATCATTTTTTTGGAGTTTAGTTCAACTCTTATAAGCTTAAGTCACAACAGTTAATTACCCTCTTAAATAAATGTGTTAAGCTCCTATAAGTTCAGTTTAGTGCAGTGCATGCAGCTCCTATATTTTCAGTTAAGAAAAGTTAAGGTTAAATCATACTCCGTATCTTTTTTCGTATATAAGTCATGTTTCTACAAGTTCATGATCAGTTCAGCTACTATAAATTCAATTTAGATTCTGTAAGTTCATTTCAGAAATGTAAATTTTGTAGTGGTTATTTTATAACTTGACGTTTAAGAGTGATTCACGAGACATAATATTACAAGTGGCCCGTGCATCGCACGGCCATTAAATCAAATTTTGGAGCTATCTATATACTTAAAAGAGAAACTTTTGGAGCGAACTCATTGGCTAATGCTTTTGTGATTTATTTAAATTATAAAATATTGAAATATATATGATAAATATATTAGTACTTATTTAAGTCAAATTTTTCTATCAATATTGCATGAGCTATCTATATACTCCGTACTTAAAAGAGGAACTTTTGGAGCGAACTCATTGGCTAATGCTTTTGTGAATTATTTAAGTTATAAAATATTGAAATATATATGATAAATATATTAGTACTTATTATAATAGAAAATAAATCTAAGATCTGAAATACTTCAACTAAGATAAAGTTTGTGATTTTGTGTGAGTTTCACTACAACTCATTTACCAAAATCAAATTAGAAAGCTTTATTAATTGATTATAAATATATCATATGTACATTCACATTAGTTCCGTAAATTTTTTTTTTCTGTTCATAGATTTCTTTCACGACATATTGTTTAATTTTGTTATATATATTATGCCTCCATCTTCCTGTTCGGTTTATTTCCTGTAAATATGTGTTTTTTACTTGTGATTTGACAATTGTTCGAATTTTATATTGTGTTGGGATGATTTCTAATTAATATATATTTTTTTCAACTCTCCAGGCATTGCACACACATGATCAGATTGTCGTCGGAAGAATAATTGTGATAAGAATTTTTTTTTTTAAAATTACTAATAGAATATAAAATTATTCCCTAGAATATTTTTTGTATATCTTCAGAATTGGCATACTATCATCCGTATATTGTGTGTAATTGGTTAGTAATATTCATGGGATTACAATCCCCTAATTTAGGATAGTTATTATAGTCTTCCTATAATTTTGGGTTGACTTGAGCTAACTTAGGAAACCTTGTATGCTATATATTGTAAGGTTTGTAAATGCAATAGTCAGGGAAAATCATTTCTTATATGGTATCAGTTACCAATCCCGATCCTTTACTCATCTTCCGCTATACTCTTCTTCGCTTCAATCTCTTTCTTCTTTGCATCTTCCATCGTCGTTTCACAATGGCTAATGACACCAATCCCAAATCAACTTTTCATCCCGCTTACTCTGTTTCTAATATCAAAAACTACGTCCCTATCATCCTTGAGGCCGAGAATGTTCATTATGCGTCATGGGCAGAGCTCTTTCTCAACACTGCCCGTGTCTTTGACGTTTTTGACCACGTTGCACCATCCAAAGACGTCGTACTTCAGAAGGATGGTCAGTGGGATCGTCTTGATGCAATCGTCAAACAATGGATATACAGCACGATTTCTCTTGACCTTCTCCACACCATCCTCGAACCCGATCTCTCTGCGCAAGCCGCGTGGGATCGTCTCAAGGACATTTTTAATGACAACAAAAATTCTCGGGCCGTATACTTGGAGCAACAGTTCACTAGCACTCATATGGATAGTTTCCCGAACGTGTCCGTCTACTATCAAAAACTCAAAATGATAGCCCATCAATTGGCTAATGTTGGTTCTCCTATGTCGGAGACTCGCTTGGTCTTCCAACTCGTCACACACCTGTCTGCTGGTTACAACAGTGTGGCGACACTTATTCAACAAAGCGATCCTTTGCCTTCGTTTTACAAGGCTAGGTCGATGCTTACTCTTGAGGAAAGTCGTATGGCCAAGGAGTCGCCTGACACTGCACTTCTGTCGTCTCAAACTCCTGCTGCTGAGTCTGCATCTCGGTCTAATAATAATAATAATAATCATACTAAGAATGGCAGCAACAACAGCAATAACAATTACAAAGGCAAGGGCAATCGACACAACAATCGCGGAAATTATCGAGGTAAGAATAATAATGGTGGTTATAATAATAATGGCGGTGGTTCTAATTTTAATAATGGTGGAAATTCCAATTCCAATAATAAGAACAATTACCGCGGTCCACAATCTGGTAACCCGCCATCATGGACCTTTGTCCCCTTCTCCGGCTGGCCGCAGCAGCCGCCACCATGCCCATATCCTACCTCCGGCTGGTCCGCTCCCAACTCTAACCCCTCTGCAGGTATCCTCGGCCCTAGGCCGCAGCAAGCATTCTTTGCGCAACCATCACAAGCCTCTGGTGCTTTTGTTCCGACTGACATCGCTGCCGCGATGCAATCTCTAAATTTCCAGGGACCCGATGACAACTATTACATGGATACCGGGGCCTCGTCTCATATGCAATCTAGCAATGGTACGCTCTCTTCTTATTCTCTTTTGCGTGATAATCGTCACATAGTCGTTGGTAATGGCAGTCTGATTCCAATTACAGGTCTTGGAAACACTAAATTACCCTTCCCTCACCACAATCTCCATCTCAATAACGTACTCCATGTGCCCAGTCTCATTAAGAATCTTGTTTCGGTTCGAAAATTTACCATTGATAATAATGTTTCCATTTCATTTGACCCGTTTGGTTTCACTGTGAAGGATCTCAAGACGGGGAAGCCGATAATGCGAAGTAATAGCACGGGCGACCTCTACCCTCTCCTTCCATGCCACCAGTCCACTACTGCCAACCCAACTGCCTTGCTGGCCGCGCCAACATCAACGTGGCATGACCGATTAGGACATCCCGGTCCCGTTATTTTCAATTCGCTTTGTCATAATAAAAACATTGGTTGTCGTCCAATTAAGTTATCGTCAATTTGTCATTCATGTTAATTAGGAAAGCATGTTAAACTTCCTTTCTCAGAGTCTGTGTCAAATACTATTTGTCCGTTTGATATTTTACATACCGATTTGTGGACATCACCCGTTGTTAGCACGATGGGGTATCGCTATTATGTTTTGTTTTTAGACGACTTCACCAATTTCCTTTGGACTTTCCCACTAAAAAATAAGTCACAGGTTCACTCTATTTTCTCTACCCTTTACAACATGATAAAAAATCAATTTCATTACTCTGTTAAAACTGTTCAATGTGATAACGGTCGTGAATTTGATAATGCTTCGTTCCATCAATTCTTTTCTACATTTGGCCTTCTTTTTCGATTCTCCTGCCCTCATACCTCTCCACAAAACGGTAAAGACGAACGGAAAATCCGCACCATAAATAACATAATGCGTACCCTTCTTCTCCACTCTCATATGCCCCCCTCCCTTTGGCACCATGCTCTTGATATGGCCACCTACTTACATAATATTTTACCAAGTAAAGCCAATAATCACGCCTCCCCTACATCGAGTCTATACCACCGGGAACCCTCCTATGCTCATTTACGGACTTTTGGGTGTCTATGTTATCCTCACGTCCCTCCCTCCACCAGCCACAAACTCGCCCCCCGTGCTATTCCTTGTGTATTCATCGGCTACCCCGAAAATCATAGGGGATACAAATGTTTGGATTTAAAAACCCGGAAAGTGATTATTGCCCGTCATGTCACATTTGACGAGACAACCTTCCCCTTTGCCAACCCCTCCAAACCAGCGGCTACTACCACCTCTGACCCGACACCTTATGCCATCTACCACCTACAGCAGCCCACACCGACCACACACATCCCCTCACCTTCACCTACTTCACCCGAGCAACACCCTTCTTCCCCTGCTCCTGTGAACACTGAACAACGACGGACCTCCCCTGTTCGTGTGTCCCCTGTTCGTGTGTCCCCTGCTCCCTCGTCTCATACTCCCTCACCTACTGCCCAGCCTACTCACGACGGTCCCCAGCCAAATACAACAATCGACCTCTCCCCACAAATGACTACCCGCGCCCAACATGTTATCTTTAAACCCAAACACCTCTTCGACTTGTGCACTACCTCACTCTCGCTCGTCCCAAAGTGTCCTATTACTGCCCTCCGTGACCCTAATTGGAATCGGGCCATGACCGATGAGCACGATGCACTCATTAAGAATAAGACTTGGGTTCTCGTACCTAGGCCGGATAATGTTAACATCACCCGCTGCATTTGGCTCTTTAAGCATAAATTTAAGGCTAACGGTGAGTTGGAGCGATACAAAGCTCGTCTTGTTGTCAATGGCAGGTCTCAACAGGTTGGTGTCGATTGCCATGAAACTTTCAGTCCGGTAGTGAAGCCTACTACTATCCGTATTGTTCTCAGCCTTGTCGTGTCAAAGAAATGGCAAATCCACCAACTCGATGTGAAAAATGCTTTCTTACACGGTCACCTTGCTGAAACGGTTTATATGCATCAACCACCCGGTTTCCGCGATAAAGATCGTCCCAATCATGTATGTCTTCTCAAGAAATCCCTTTACGGTCTCAAACAAGCGCCCCGGGCATGGTACCATCGGTTTGCTACATTTGTGTCCACTGTTGGCTTCAAACAAAGTCGGTCCGACAATTCCCTATTTATTTATCGGAACGGCAATGACATGGCTTATTTATTATTGTACGTTGATGATATTATTTTGGCCACTTCTACTGATAAGCTGCGTATTACTCTCATGGGCCATCTACATTCCGAATTCGCCATGACCGATCTTGGGCCCTTAAATTTTTTTCTTGGGATAGTTGCCATTCGACACAACCAGGGATCGTTTTTACATCAACAACGGTATGCCGAGGACATCATACATCGTGCTAATATGGGTTCGTGCAAGCCTGCCCACACACCTGTTGACACCAACTCTAAGCTAAGTGCCTCGGCTGGTGCCCCTGTTGCTGACCCATCGTTGTTTCGTAGTCTCGCTGGAGCCCTTCAATATCTCACATTTACGAGGCCCGATATTTCCTATGCGGTCCAACAAATTTGTTTACATATGCATGATCCTCGGGAAGCTCATTATGGTGCCTTAAAACGTATTATCCACTACATCAAAGGTACGTCTCACCTCGGACTGCACATTACCGAGTCCTCTGCCGCCAATCTTGTCACCTATACGGACGCCGATTGGGGTGGGTGTCCCGACACTAGACGGTCTACCTCTGGATATTGTGTGTATTTGGGTGATAATTTGGTTTCATGGTCCTCCAAAAGACAAGCCACGGTATCTCGGTCCAGTGCCGAAGCCGAATACCGCGGTGTTGCTAATGTTGTTGCTGAGTCCTGCTGGGTTCGAAATCTCCTACTTGAATTACATTGTCCTATTCGGAAAGCGACTTTCGTATACTGTGATATTGTCTCTGCCATATATCTCTCCGGTAACCCGATTAATCACCAACGCACCAAGCATATAGAACTTGACATCCACTTCGTGCGTGAGAAGGTAGCTCTAGGTGAAGTTGTGGTCCGTCATGTTCCGTCCTGGTATCAATTCGCGGATATATTTACTAAAGGTTTGCCGAGGGTCCTCTTTGACGAATTTCGCTCCAGTCTCAGCATCCGTCCTCCTCCCGCTTCGACTGCGGGGGTGTAATAGAATATAAAATTATTCCCTAGAATATTTTTTGTATATCTTCAGAATTGGCATACTATCATCCGTATATTGTGTGTAATTGGTTAGCAATATTCATGGGATTACAATCCCCTAATTTAGGATAGTTATTATTAGTCTTCCTATAATTTTGGGTTGACTTGAGCTAACTTAGGAAACCTTGTATGCTATATATTGTATGGTTTGTAAATGCAATAGTCAGGGAAAATCATTTCTTATAATTACATAATCAACCGGGTACGTTTATGGTAAGAACAAATTTTCTTAGATTTTTGTTTGAAGTAATTATGTTGTGTTTTGAAGGATATATGATTAGCCGACATATACATATGGATCACCGTGTATGGAATTGCATTCCATTTTTTGGAACACGTATAACCACTATAATACTCTATTGATTATATAGCCCAGTCTATTTAAGGGCCTCAAACTCAATTTGTTTTTCCATTTGTCGTCCCAATGACTGAATTTTCTTGGAAAGGCTTGAACCTGGGTGTCCTGAAAATTTCACCCCAATTTTAACCACTAGACTATACCCTTGCAGAGTTGCGGGCGTGAGACAATATATGCAAGTCCTACTTTATCACAATTATTATTACTACAGAGTTTATATGATCTCGATAACTCAAGATTAACATAAATCTAGCATACGACTGGAAGTCTGAATGTGAAATATATATATAAGAATAAGATCAACAGATTATACGTTTACCGACCACTATATAGGGTTAGATTACTATTAAAAAGCATAGCATCTACCTAAATGTATCTTTCACTTTGGCAGAGATACTAATTCACGTGTTATTAGAATTTGACCTAGGAATCTTAGGAATCTCTTGCAAATGGCAAGCGAAACCAATTTAGCTGCCGATAAAAATTAGAAAATTGCGGTTAGGACTTGATGCACCAAACAAGGTGTGATTATGATACGAACTACCGACTACGAACTATTGTGTTATTGTGCAGCTTTTTTTATCATATTCACGTCTTATTCTTCATTACACCGGTGTTGTATCACTTTTGTTTGTTTACAAGTTTTTCTTAGGATGGATATAGAGATCCGTCCACATGTGCCCGCTTAAACATGTTATAGGTAAAAAAGATTGTTTAAAGAAGATATGATTAAAAGATTAGATTATCTTTCGATTATTAAAAGATGAAATTATTCTTGGAAGATGATTTAAAGGTGGGATTATTCCCATTAATTTTTCCTAATCTAAATGAGCAGGGTGTTAATGGTTTTATAAGATAAACCATATTTTTGCAAACTGTTTCATGTTAGACATGTAAAAAATGATCTCACATAATAAGACTATCAATAATCCAGGTTTCCAAAGTTAATCGTGGAAAAACCATTTATATGACGAGGATCCTAAAAATATGGTTTGATTGAAATCAATATTGAGAATAACTTACGATATTACCCGGGCAACACCCGGGCATGAAATCTAGTACATCATTCATTTGATAGGTATTTAACTGTCTCTTTAATACCGCCAAATATTGATACCTGTTACGGCGCAAATTCTGGTATTCAACCGCTTAAAAATGGGACCACTTTTCAAGATAAAGCGATCAATTTTTGTTAAATTATGACCACTTTTTTATGACTAAAAATAAATATTTTTTCGTAATGGTCGCTATTTATCAAAGAGTAGTTACATTTTACGAAAATACGTAAAAAAAAACGGCAAAGAGAATTGTTTCTGTGACGAAGTACTACAATTCTAGTAGTTTTTTGGGACCAACTCTATGAACATGCCATCTAACGGCCCTGCAACTTGAATATCAATGATTTTACTAATCCAAGTATTATTGAGTAACAAATCTTGTTTAGGTTAATTGAATCATTTGTTTCCACTATTTGAGTAATACGAAGCAAGTTTTGATGAACAGTCGAGTTCTTTGACAAAAGAAAAAAAAAACTATACAAGCATTATATATTTATACCTGCTTGTACAAAAATCACACATTTTAAATAGATACGTATTTGCTTCTCGATGCAATAACATTAAGTTGACGCTTAGCAGTCTAGGGGAGGCCATTTCTCTCAATTTCCTAAAAAGAAATGGAAAGGCAAGTTCTTATCAATAATCCAGATTGCACTTTGACAAGAGGTAATATTTAAAACGGATAATGTTGTCTTGGCCGAGACCAGCTATTTGGATATTATGTAGAAAGTTGTAGTCGTTTGATGGGTTCCACGTGCAAATAAAGGAAATTAATAATGGTGGTGGACTGGTGGATGTTATTTTCTAAGGTTTCTAGTAGTCGGCTACTACGATAATACGATTTGTTTTACGTAGTACGTTTGATATGCTTTATTTACCTTATCACAAATTCTCATTTGTGACGGACACTATCCGTCATAAATGAATGACGGATATCATTTTCTCGCACAAAATACTCATCAAGGGTGAGTGGAGAAGCACATGGGGGGTGCCCACCTTGTCCCCTCTACCCATTTCCTATCACAAAATACCCGTCGCAAGCAAGACCTACTGTGGACAAAAAGCGAGACATCTTCAAATCCACGACTCCACAACAATACATAATGTTAACATTTGGTCTTGCTTTAGACGGGTCATTGGGTCATTTTGGCCTAAAGCAATAAGACGAGATTTCGTAATTATTTTTTAGCTAAATGTGACCATTATTAAAAAACAAGTTACCATTTAACCTTAAAATGGTCTCATATCCCCGTTTGAAGCTTGCTCAAAAAGAATTTGTGTAATGTTAAAGTGGACTTTTACAAAATCTATTGCACATTTGCACGTCACTACGTTATACGTTATAACCTCTCCTCCTCTCAAGTCTCATCCTGTGTTTGTCATTTTCATCCAAATCATGGAAAGTTCAAGAGATGAAAATAAGCATAGCCATAGAAAATGGAGTAATCTCCTTGATGAACTCTTACACAAAATATGGCAACAACATGTTGACCCACAACTACAAACCGATGTCCGACGTCGACTACGTGCGGTGTGCACCTCATGGCGCGCCTCCGTTCCTCTCACAATCGCCACCCCGAACCAACGTGTCAATATACCCAACTCCTTTGATGTCTCCCTCTCTGAGACGGCTTTTTACCTCGTCGAGAACACATTTTACCTTATTACTCCTCTTGAAAACCCGAAGGCAACCTGGCTTGTTAGGGCCGAAGAACGAGGCCAAAATCTATACCGGATGCGCAATCCATTCTCTGGGAATTACTGCCTGTTCTACATGTATAACCCTTTTTGTATTACTTCAAAGATTGATAATTTATTAGACTATCAAATTCGGGAAGTTTACCGATCATATACCATAAAGAGATCATACCGTTCTCTTCCCCATTTACTCTTTCAGCTCGAACCTAGCGTACAAAAGCCACTTCGTAAAGTTATTACCTCAAATGATAACGATTTTACCCTTTTTACCGCGCTAGGCTTGAGCTGTTCCGGGTTTTTAGTTTTTTGGAGGCAGGGAGACACCAAGTGGACCAAGCTCGTTAAGTTTCGTGATGAAACCCATAAAGACCGTCTTGTTGAAACTGAAGGCGATGAAATTGGGGATGACGATAAATTTGCCTTGTTTGTAGATATAGCCATACACAAGGGTAAATTTTATGCCATTGAAATGGACAGTGGTAACGTATATGTAATCGACTTGGTAAGCATAGGCGCGAATGATATCAGACCTTTCACAGTCGAAGTTAGAACGTGTTTCTCACCGAGTCAATCCCCTGTAACTCAATTCATGATCGACAGGGGTTGTTACCTCAGTAATTGTTCCTTTGTCGAATGCAAAGGCCGACTGTATTACATTAACCATGTCCGACATCAGAGCAACCAATGTGAAACAAAACGGTTATATGTTCTGAAACACAACCAGACCGAAAGTGAATGGGAATATGTCAAAGGCCTAGAAGCGATGGCAGATCAAGTTATTTTCTTATTAGGTGAGGCGTCTTTTGTCGTACCAGAAGCAGACGGCCTTGGGGAAGCTGGTGTTTTATCTACCATCAAATATGTTCCTGATAACTTGACGCACAAATACGGGCAAGTCCACGTGCCTTTCGAGGGTTGTTTTCAAAAGTGCACATTCCGCAAACCAAAGGATGATGATGATGATGACGAAGTTGCTAGTACAAGTTTGTCACATGACCATGATTGTAATTCAATCTTCTTCCCTCCACCACCATGGCTTAAATCTTACTACAAGAATCAATGGAATGCCCCTCCTGCATTCTCTGAATTGTTTGGCACTAGCTTCTAATGCAAATAAAGCCAATTACTAACATTATGCCTTTATCTTAGTAATTGGCTCTATTAATTTCCTCTGTTTGTGGACAGGGTCATCCCGAGATTTTAGGGCCCTGAGCGAAATTTGAAAAGTATTCATATATTTGCTCGCTATAATTCGCGGGCTAGTTCTTGCTGCTATTGTTCGACTATTTACTCTCAGAAAAAAGGATTTTCAGATATTTGCTCGCAATAATTTCTTATTCTGATTCATTTTGTCCGCAACTCTTGCATTAACTCAAAAGTCATTAGCAAGAACGTAATCTTTTTTTAATTATACACTTAGCTTTCATAATACGTACTTGATTGATGAGGGCAACTTAAACAATGGTTTTCCGGGATAACTTGCCCTGATTTTAAGGGAAAGTTAAATGAGTTTTACCGTTTAATATGGCTACCTTTAATAAGAAGGTTGGTTTATGATAAAGGCGATCCTACCCAAGGAGTTTCTGGGGGCACATGGGAATGAACGAGGCATCCTGCGGAAGGATGTTCTGGTGGAAACACCGCGTACAGCGCCACCAACCTCCTTTGTAACTTCCTTGCTCTCACTATATTAGTTGTTTTAGATCAAAGTTTACTCTCCCGAGAAAATTTGTCGAAATTTTCAAATAAAGTCAGAATACAGTTTTCATTAAACAGTATAAAGATTTACAAATGTCGTACTGAAATAAATATCACATTACATGGTTATTATAAACAGCAACACATGTCCCACCTGCTATGCAGGACCTGTGATTAAATCCGAAAGACGTCAGTCTGAAATCGCTCATCGTAAAGCCTCCAGTGCCCATACCTCTCGGTGTGATAGATCGATCTAGGAATGTAGAAGTTTGGCTTCTTAACCGTCAAATTCTTTGAATGCAAAGACGCATTGTGAATATCACGACTAGTCAAGTTTCCACACCCATAAAGATCCAAGTGCTGCAGATTTAAGCATTCTTCGGAAATCATAATGAGACCCTTACCAGTTAACTTCAAGAACCTAATCTCAAGCACCTCCAATCCTGGCATATATTTAGCAATGGCAGCAGCTTCACTATCGCCATCTTGGGGTAAAGCATCGAGATATTCGTTTGGCACAATTCCCTTATGCTGAGAAGAATCCATCCAATTCATGAAGTTGCGTTTTAGTATTTTTAACTCAGGACAATTTCTTCCGAGTAATGCTAAAGATTCATGAGAAATCTCATGGCAGAAGCTAATATCAAGTTCTTTTAGCTTTGGACAATGCTTGGCCACCTCAATCATAGCGGTATCAGAAACATTCTGGCTGCTTTTGATTGAGAGAACCTCCAGTTTTGGGCATCTGAGGGCAAACAGAAACAAAAAAAAACTAACGTAATCACTGTAGTCAGCCAAGACTGGATGCCCTCTGAAATCTATATGTTAGCATTTCTAACAGCCAGACTCTCGTCTTGTCAAACACAGGGTAAAAACTATCAAGTCCACAAAAAAGTTCTCAATATACTGAGAAGAAGCTGGTGGGGAGAAACTTCAAAAATTCGGGGTATGAATGTAAGAATGATGCAGGGGGAAACCACAAAAAAAAAAAAAAAACATTCGTAGCAATACACGTGCGTCTTCTAAGAACAACATTGTACTGACAGGGCAAAGTCCATAACAGATTAACACCTTTAGTACTTTAGTGACCTATTTTGCTTTCTTTCAGAGTGAAAGAATAGTCAGTGTTCGGCTTCAATGGAAATGGAAAATCAAGTGCATAACAGGAGGGCTTAAGTAGAATAGTACCAGTTAGATTGACCGAGAATATCATTTGCATTTCAAATGATCAACTCACATGCATACAAAACATTCGGATTGGTAAAATTGTAAAAGACCACGACGTATGTACCATGTAGACCAACATGCATGATCCATAGACCAAGTGACCAACTATCATGGCAGATCGGCCACAGAGACTTTCAGTAGAAGTGTCCTGTAGTATACATGTATTTATTTACTTCCTCCCATCCAATCCAAAGGTAACAGTTACTATAAACGGACCATCCAATCCAAACTACCCATTCCCTTTTTGGCAAAAAACTTGACCAAATTGCCCTCCCTTTTTGCCTCTAATCTTAACTTTATCTTTTCCACCTTTTCTTAATACTTGTACTTGACACAAATACCCTCCCTTTTTCCACCTTTTCTTAAAACATGTGAAACCCCCCATGTTACCATTGGATTGGATGG
>JAGPOY010003559.1:0-13012 GCA_018983105.1 Silene uniflora | reverse complement strand
CCGACTCAGTTGACTCGTTTATCAGGTCGAGACCAAATGACCAATTTTCAACCATCCTCGAATCTCGAGCCTAATTAAAGATTCGTAAAATCCTCCACTTTCTGCAAACCAACGCCAAGTCCATCACACAAATCCCCAATTTCCACTCTCACTCTTTCACTCACTTCTCCAACAACCCAACATCCATGGCTTCCATCTTCATCATCTCCATAGCTTAAAACCTTGATCGTTTGCACAACAATGGCAGTAATCAAAGCAAAAGTAGAAAGACCAACACTCCTCCTCAAAAACATCCCAGTAACAGCAACAGCACAAGACATCCTAGACTTCCTTGAATCCCACATAGGAAAAGATTCAGTTTTCGCCATTGAAATCTTCACTGAAAGAAAAAACTGGAAATCTAGAGGCCATGGAAGAGTTCAATTTGAAACCCTTGATTTAAAAAACAAAGCACTTGAAATTCAGGCTCAAAAGAAATTGATTTTTAAAGGGTTTTTAATTGGGCTTGAGTTGGGTTATGAGGATGTTGTGGTTAGGCCCATTGAGCCCAAGTATAGGTCCAGTAAAGGTGATTTGTATGTGGGTTTGATGATTGAAGAAGAGAAAATGGGTGTGATTGATACTTTTGAGAATGTTGAAGTTTGGGTTATGCATGATAGAGGTTGTGTTGAGTTTCATGTTGAGTTTGGTGGGAATGTTTATAAGTTGGAAGTTGTGTTTGATGATGTTTTTGAAGGGTTTGGTTGTTTTTTTGATAATGATTCTCCTGCTGTTCTTTTCAAGGTATCATCTTTTTGGATAATTTTCTGTTTTTTAATAACTCGGAATTTGCGGAAGCCATTGAGACACTGTGGTAATGTTGTTGTTGTATAATGTTGTTTTCATATCTTCTAATTTGCGGGAGCTATTGAGGCACTGTGATAATGCTGTTGTATAGTGTTGTTTTCATATCTCGCAATTTGCGGGAGCTATTGAGGCACTAGGGTAATGTTATGTGATAAGAGAGTTAAGGGTATTTGGAAATTTGGTTTTTTGTGTTTGCATGTTTGTTTTGTTTTGTATTGATTGGATTGGATGACAATTTGTAGTGTGAATTAAGTTATGTCTAGGATCCTCTCCATTTCTTTGGAGGAATGGAGGGTCAATTACCGAGTCTACGGTCCAGAATAAATTAGATAGTGGAAAGGGAAGGGAGTAGATTTGCCTTAGACTAAATCCCGGCCATTGATTAGGTAATGGAGACAACGAAAAGGAAAGGATCGTGACTCCTAGGTTGATGTTGATGATTGATGAACTATGGGGTGGATGATGTAAATAGGAGCCCTTTCAGCTATTGCATGTTCTGAAAATGATGATGTTTTTATCCTGCAAAGCTGTTGGTTTCATTAGCTTGCTGAGCTTAATAATTTTACTATTTTGAGTTTTGGAGTTTTGGGTTTTTGGTGGGTGCATGGGTTGTCTCTGTTGATTTGGTGAAAGTTTTGGGTCTGAATTGATGTTGGTTTTGTTTAATTGTGGTTTCATGTAATATGTTGGCCTTCTTAAGGTGTGATCTTTCTCAAATTCTGTCTTGTTATTGTTGCTTTTGTAGTTTTGTGTATGGGAGCTTATCGTTTGTTGAATTATGTTGTTGAGATATGGCGCAGTGTTCGCTTTTGATGGTTGCCTGTATTTTGAGTTGAATTGTTGAACAAGAGTACCTTGTTGTGATTAACAGTATCCTTCACCTCTAGCTTCAGTAACCTAATGTGCTTGCTATGATTCTTCTTTCTGATTCCCATTGTTTATGTTGCAGGTCAAGTATGCTCCGAAAATATACCAAAAGATTTCCGGGCCCAACCTGCATACCAGGTTCACTGCGGACCGTTATCATATCTGCAAGGAGAATGTTGAGTTCCTTTGGGTTCGCACAACAGATTTTACAAACAAGAAGTCTTTTGGACTATCATCTGCCATTTGTTGGGAACTTGAAGAAGGTTTACTGAGTAAAGAGTTCTTCTCCAACATCCCGTACTATGTTAAAGATTTGAAAGGCCTCGTATTGGAGGAGTACGAGTATTCTTTTATTTCCGGTCTCGTTCCACTTGTAAAACCTGAGGATTTTTCGAAATTAGATTATGAAATTCTTTTCCAGATCAATTCCCTTGTTCACACTCTGAAAATCAGCCTGGCTTCAGTTAATGCCGAGGTCATTGATTTTCTCAGCACCTTGAACTCGGGCACAGCGCTTAAGATTCTCCAGAAGCTCCACAAGCTAACCACTACTTGTTATGACCCTCTTTCTTTTATTAAGACTCAAGCAGATTCTCTGGGAAGTGAGGAAAGTAACTTTCGGTCAGCCGAAAGCCGATTAGTTAATGATGGTATAATGAGTTGTCACAGGGCCTTAATCACACCCACGAAAATATGCTGCTTGGGCCCTGAACTGGAGTCCTCAAACTATGTTGTCAAGAATTTTGCTGCCCATGCTTCGGATTTCATGAGAATCACTTTCGTGGACGAAGACTGGGGTAAACTTCATTCAATGGTTGTCTCGGCCAATACTGAGCAAGGAATTTTCGCAAAGCCACTTAGAACTAAGGTATATCACCGGATATTGTCTATTCTTCAGGAAGGGGTTGTGATCGGGAACAAAAGATTTGAGTTTCTGGCATTCTCAGCTAGCCAACTCCGATCAAACTCAGTCTGGATGTTTGCTTCAAATGAGAAGGTGAAGGCTGATGATATCCGAGAATGGATGGGCAGCTTCAGCAAGATTCGGAGTGTGTCAAAGTGTGCAGCTAGGATGGGTCAACTCTTCAGTTCATCTAAACAGACATTGGTTGTTCCTGTACAAGATGTCGAAGTAATTCCTGATATTGAAACAAATTCTGATGGCGTTGACTACTGCTTCTCAGATGGTATCGGTAAGATCTCTCTCTCTTTTGCTAGACAAGTTGCTCAAAAATGTGGAGCAAAGAGCACTCCTTCAGCATTTCAGATTCGTTATGGTGGTTATAAAGGCGTTATAGCCGTAGATAGGAACTCCTTCCGGAAGCTATCTCTTCGAAGTAGCATGCTTAAGTTTGAATCCAAAAATAGGATGCTTAATGTGACCAAGTGTTGTGAAGCCTTGCCCTGTTACTTGAATCGAGAGATTGTTACTCTCTTGACCACCTTAGGAGTTGAGGATTCTAGTTTTGAAGCAATGCTTCAAGAACACTTGCATCTTCTTGGAAATATGCTGACGAGGAGAGACGCGGCTTTGGCTGTGCTTGAGGGCATGGGTATGGGTGAGAATAATGTTCTTGCTAAAATGCTGCGTCATGGTTATGATCCAAGTACAGAGCCTTATCTACGTATGATGCTCCGAGCATACTTGGAGAACCAATTGTCGGACTTGAGAGGTAGATGTCGTCTTTATGTTCCAAGGGCACGCATCTTGGTGGGATGTTTGGATGAAACCGGTATTTTGGATTATGGTCAAGTGTTTGTCCGCATAACGCTGAGGAAAACGGAACTTGAAAATCTGGACGAACGCGTGTTCCATAGGACCGATGAGACGACTGCCATAGTTAAAGGTAAGGTAGTGGTCACCAAGAACCCTTGCTTGCACCCGGGAGATGTCAGAGTCCTTGAGGCCGTGTATGAGGTTCGATTAGAAGAAAAGGGCCTTGTCGACTGTCTGTTATTTCCACAGAAAGGAGAAAGGTGAGAAAATATCTATGTTGCTTTCTAAAAATAATTACTGTATTAGAGTATCTTATTGAAGTTCTTTAGAAAGGTTTTATCTTTGTTTTTAATGTTTGTCATTGATGAATCTCTGCTACATTATTGTGACGGCTGAGTATGAGTTAATTTTATGCTGCAAGAATAATATGACTTAAAAGTTACAGAGTAGTAACCTGTGGAGTTATGGTGTCACAGAGAGCTTTGGCATAGCAGCACTGACTGACAGTAGCGGAACAAAGGGAGGCTTAGCACGTCCCCATAGAGAATAGAAAAATAGGAATTTCAGTTAAATTTTTCCTTTTGTTTTCTAAGTTACTGTAATGCATTACGAAGTCACCCCATACAACTTTCGATCTATGTTTTAGCCCATCTAACTCTGACTCCTGGGTCCATTCTGTTTACTGTGTATGGAATTGTCTTAGCTCAAGGAAACTAGAGTAAAATTTCCCGTGAGACCATGGAATTCAGTTTGTTAAATGCACGGTAATACGGTATGCACCATATAATAGGGTGATTGCCTGATTGGTATTCTGCAACATGAACTTTTTTGTAGGGGGTAATATTTCCATTTGTTTACCATAGTTATTGGTTAATAATTCTGCAATTACTTCGGCAACAACTAATCCTGGGCAGATGTAGAGTAGTTGCTCAGACCTCAATCATTTTGAATGACATTTTCCTGGGCAACAACACTAAAATGCTAAATGGTTATTCTGTTGAATATGCAGGCCTCATCCAAATGAATGCTCCGGTGGAGACTTAGATGGCGACTTATATTTTGTGAGCTGGGATGAAAAAATAATTCCGCCTCGAACTGTCCCCCCCATGGACTACACTGCATCAAGGCCTCGTATCATGGACCATGATGTTACTATGAAGGTTAATCCTAACTTTTGTCCTTTGTGCGAACTCCTCTTTTCCTCCATCGTTCATGAAAATTGAAAAAGAAAAGAGAGAGAATGGAACCCCTGAAAGAGGTTATGTTACGAAGACTTGGCAAATGTGCCCCTTTGGTTGGTTCACTAGGGGTCTGGGTTAATTCGGTGTGCTGTTATGAGTCAGTTCCTTTTTGGGTCAATGACTGATGTTTATTTTGGGTGGTTCGTTTTGAGTTGGGATTGAGAATCAGTTTCGCATATTTTAACATTTCTTGGGTTGTTTTATCCGTCAATGCAGGAAATCCAACGATTCTTTGTTGATTACATGATTAGTGATTCACTTGGAGCAATCTCGAACGCACACCTGATTCTTGCAGATCGTGAGCCAGAGAAAGCCCTAAGCCCAAAATGTCTGCGCTTAGCGGCTCTTCATTCCATGGCAGTCGACTTTGCAAAGACCGGGGCCCCAGCTGAAATGCCTCGAATCTTAAAACCAAAAGAGTACCCCGACTTCATGGAGAGGTGGGATAAGCCCACCTATATATCCCAAGGTCCTCTAGGCAAACTCTATCGCACCACCGTGGCTGCCACAATTCCAAGAGAGGGTTTCACGTGGTCCGAGGAACTTGCCAAGTCCGCATATGACCCCGACCTGGAAGTTCCTGAGTTTGAGGCTCACCTCGAGACTGCAAAAAAATGCAAAGACATGTACTTGGATAAAATGATGGCATTGTTAAGATTCTACGAAGCTGCCAGCGAGGATGAGATATTGACCGGGAACTTAAGGAGCAAGTTAGGTTATTTGGCAAAGGATAACAGGAGATACCTAGAGATGAAAGACCGGATCTTGCTTTCAGTGAAGAGCTTGCAGAAAGAGGCTAAAGGATGGTTCGAAAATAGCTGCAAACCTGAAGACCATCAGAAGATGGCCTCAGCTTGGTACCATGTCACTTATCACCCCACTCATTGTCATGACAGCGAAAATTGCCTTGGCTTTCCATGGACCGTTGGTGACCTTCTGCTTACCATTAAGGCTGCCAAGGCAAACCAATCCTAAACCAATTGCCTCAGCCCGAATAATGTCTATTTCGTGTATCTACGGTAGGCGGAGACCGTCTTTTAGGAGACTTTGCTGATTTACTAATTTGTGAAATAAATATGTGGCATCAACTTTGTAAAAATGTAGTAGTTCTGGTGATGTAAACATTTTCAAGTATCCATGATGTTAATTCTCGGGTTGAGACTTGACAACCGACCTTAACGAATTATCAGGCTTTGTAGCCCTGTGTGATTAAACCATGAACCAAATCGTTTGGACATTGGAGACAGGAAGGCTCGGAAAATGGAACGTAGCAGGATCACCAGGATCTCCAGGGCGTAATTTTGTCTTGGGCAACGTTCAAAGCATATAATAGTATCAACGGAAATTTTATCCTTGTTCGCCTCGCTACAATCAAGAGAGCCACAAACCGCCATTACGGTTTTGATGGCGATAGATATTCAAACAAGATCGTGTATATCATCCCTCAAGAGTCGAGAGTCGAGATGTAAACGACTCAATTCCAATCTACTACCAGTATTATTTATGTAGACCCTTTGGCTTTGTGAATCAATTTCGGTTGGTGTGGATAAGGTATGTGCCGATGTGCGCTTCGTGCTAAACTTGTCATTTTGACGTGTAAACCAGAATCAGAGAAAAAGACTCCATAAACAATTGCAAGATGAACAAAAACAATTAGGAGACAAGAAGGATCACCAACTTGGATGACCAACTAGGCTAACTCGTGGGCCTTCTAATGATAAAATATTTATAATAATCTTAATTCAGCAAATGCAGGTACATTAGATAGGTATTACAAATTCTCAGGCTCGTCACGAGCTTACGACGGGTTAAATATTATCTATGTGGGGGTAGATAAGACAAAAGCATTGTGTCTAGAGAGCGGCAATATGTTTTGTCTTATATACCCACTGGATAGTACTTAACCCATCATAAATTTATCACGAATATTGTCCGTTATAAGGGAGATTTGCTTGATAGATAGATATAGCTTTGCCAATAATCACATGCTAATATTTTTACAAAAAAGTCTTGTTGAAGACGGGTTGGATCTTGCAACGGGTAATTTGTGAGAGGAAATGGGTAGAGGGGACAAGGTGGGCACCCTCCATGTGCTCCCCCACTCACATCTCATGAGTATTTTGTGAGAGGAAATCGTATCCGTCTTCATTTGTGACGGATATGGTGTGTCTTCAATGAGATTTTGTGATATTTTTAGGCTATACTTTACTCTTACCAAACCAGTCATTAAATTTGTTTGACTATTTCATCCTAATGAAACATGATATGTGTAGGAAATGTCACTGTTTATATTAGAGATGGTAAACCTGCCAGATTCGTATTACAGGTAAACGAGTCACAAACACTTTAATTCAGATTTGATCCAATTAAATTCCGTGTTGTGTTTATGTCGATCCACTTACATAAATGAATCATTAAGCTTTAACTCAAATTATGTATTGTGTAAGATATTGTGTTGTGTAAGACTCGTGTCACATGTAAACGAGTCACAAACACTAACTAGAAGGTATTGTGTAAGATTGTTGTATTGTTGTATACACACACCATAATTATCGAAACCAATACTGCGATTTCGTGAATAAAACAAAGCACTTGACATAAAATAAACTTTAAATCTGGTAGACCTTGCATTGACTCGATCTCTAAATCTTTAGTAAAATGATTTAACTTTAATCAGAGTAAACCTCAAAAGAAACAAAGTCAAAATTCGATGAAATAAGAAGGCAACATAAAATAACATATTGCCATTATTTGCGACGCGTATTCTGGACAATAAGCACTACAGATGTGGACACTATTAACATGTCATTACCAATTTTACATTTTTAATTATAATTAGCCAGAGCCCTCAATATGAAAAGGTTATCAAGTACTATACACAATTGTATTACTTAACGGATTTTATGGACTCCATAAAATCCGTTACGTATGATAGATCAGACAAAAGACGTCTATACTAATAAAATTTCTGGACCAAATTTGAGGAGAAATAGGAACATACATCGGGGGTAGTACCTCCAATTCTTTTGTTTTCTGAGCATATATGTATTTTTTTGAGTTTATAACCTCAAAATTTATTTGTTTTTGAGAATATGTGTATTTTTCTTTAGCATATTAAAGTTTTAAGTTAGATTTTAATTTTTTTCGTCATAACTCAAATTTAACTAAACTTGTATTTAATGTTGTTGAGTCTCATTGTAATTTTTTAGAGCTTAATGTTTAAGTGAAAAAACTTAGAAACTTTATAGTAAAACTCATAATTTCCAAAACAAAACTCAAAAACTTTATTATAATGCTCAAAAACATTAGAATTAGAGGTAATACATCGGATGTATCATCCACTTACTGAAATTTGAGTGGGAAGAGGTCGGCCAGGATATTATAATTTATCGACTCATTGTTGATATTGTAAGTTGTAACACAACTTAAGTCGTTAGGATATTACGGAGTATCATTTATCGACTCATTATTGATGTTGTATTGTAACGCAACTTTTATATCAATCGTGCAAGTGACGAAATACCTACTTTTACTATACCTTGAAAAAGAAATGACCTCATATTAAATCGCAACTATCTAACACAAAAACGTAAACAAAAATATTGAATAAAATTACCAAAATTTGTCTATCAAAAGAGCAACATTTTAATATTTACAAATTACAACAATGTACCCAAGTACCCAACCACCACCAAACATATAAAAACAGTAAATTTTGGCCCAAACTAAAAAACAAAAATCACAAACAATAATATACTTTTACTATTTTAATTTAACTTTTTTTTATAAAATAATATAATTAAAAATAAAAGGCCAGCCAATTACGATAATGACCTCTGACATCCTTCCCACAAATTGTTTTGTCTTCTCCGCCACTCCACCAACCAACTAAAAAAAGACAATTATACCCTTTTCCGATCACCAAAACGCCGTCGTATCGTATTAACTAGCAGGCGCACCTTTCCCCATGTCCATAGACGACCTAGCCGACGCCGCATACCTTGACGAAAAATCAACATAACACTCCTCTTCAAAATGACCGTTTTGCCCTTGCCCTTCATCAAAATTAAGCGCGTAACTCAAGGGATCGTACTGGAACTTCGCTTGTCCGTGTCCGTGTCGATGTCGATTGTTTCGGTTGAATTTCCGGATGAATGTTTTCCACTTCGGGCCGGCGACGATCTCCGACCATTCACGGACTTTCTTGAATGCTTTAATGGGCTTAGCCCACCACTTGTTGTCGGACTCTCCGACCCGGATTCGGTCCCAGAAAGATGAGTTTGAGGATGATGATGGGCCGCCTAAGGTTAAGTGAGGTGTGGGCCCAGGCCCGAAACATGGGAATTGGAAACAGCAGCGGTGACGGTGGGTGTTGAATAGGGTTTTGGTTGGTGAGTCGGTGGTTGACGGTGGTTCGATTGTTACCGTTTGTTGTTGTTGTTGGTCTAGTGTCATTTTTTTGACGATTTTGCCCTTGGGAAGTGTGGGAATTTGCGATGGTGGGTGGGGGAAGTGAGGGGTTTTTAGGGTAGATATAATATAGAGAGAGAAGGGAGGAAGAAGGGAAGGGTGTGAGTTGTAACGGGAAAAAAAAGGAATTGTGAACCGGATGGTGGAGGTTAGATAATTGTGTGATTTGGGGATTGGCGTTATTTGGGGGAGTGAATAATAGGTTTAGCCGGTATCCGTTCCGTCTTTTGTAACATCGTCTTATATATAAGAACAAATGATAAAAAAAAAATCACTAAAATTTGTTAGGATTTCGTTAGGAGTATATAAATTGACGGCCTCACACAAAGTTAAATACTTCGTATATTGTTAGAATTAGAATTCATGTTGAATTAGGAGATGAAGATATTTTAGGTTGTTAATAGGGCGTAAGAAAATATCTTTGTAATTCTACATCACTTTTTAAATAAGTTTCTCACTAAGATAACAAGAGAACGACATGCATATTGGCAAAGACTTTCGTTTAACAAGTTAAATGTGGGTAGGGTTGGCGCAATTGAGGCAGAAACCAAATCGACTTAATTGGAAATCGAATTTGGGGACTTTGGGAGATTTGTTTTATACTTTCAGGGTGTGGGTTGGGGCTTGGGAGATTGGAACCTCTCCAATAACAAGAAAGGTCCAATACTTTGTTACGAGAGAAAGGAGGATTTCATAGTTGTTGAAATTACCATCTTACCTTTCCATCTCGTGTTCAATAAGACTGGACCCTCAATTTACCGGTGAATATCTTGGTGGTTTGGGGTAGTGAATACTAGGTTCAGTCGATATTTGATTTTGGGGAGAACTAAGTACTCTTAATTGTCTTGTGATTTACACTATAAATGTTCATTGTTAGTATTTTATTATCTAGGAGATGCATCTTCCACGCCTTGACATAGGTCTGGACATAAGAGATCCACGTCGAAACTTAGGCTCGCACGTGCATCTTCTAATTCAACCAAGGGAGAACCATGTTCCAGTCTATGCTTGGAGGTGGATCTCCCTTGCCGAACCCAATTTTGAATGTGGGAGATCCACCCTTCATTCCCTAATTCTGTTTTGGGTTTTCTATGTGGCACCCTCATGTTTATTTGAATTCACGTAGGCCCTTTCATTTTTCATAAACCCCTTTGGTGCTCTTAAACTAACGTTGGGTCGTTTGGTTCACTGCTTAGGAATGGAATGGAATTGAACGAGAAAACATAGAACTATGGGCCTATGGGGTTCTAATTCCATACCATTCAAAACATGTTTGGTTCATTAATTGGAAATGAACATAAAGGAATGGAGTTTGAATCCATGGAGAGGAGGTAAGTATGGGATTACAAGGATCTGGAATTGAGTTAGAATCTACTAGGTATATAACTCCATTCCAAAATGCTCAAACCGAACAGTGGAATTACTTGGTATCTAACTCCATTCCAAAATGCTCAAACCAAACAGAAGAATGGATCAAATTCATTACAATGGGGCCAACCAGACACTCCTAAATGGTTCTTCAATGATTAAATTTTGTAAATAAAATATGATTAAAAATTGAGTAAATGATATCTATGTTATTGATTCAAGAAATTCTACATTGACAAAAAATCAATTGAAAGCGCATTAAATAAACATTTAAAAGGGACGAACTGGAGCATTTAGGATATTTTAAGAAGTTTTCCTCAAAGTTTAGGGATAGCAATGTTTTAAAAAATGAGAGTACAACGTTGAATTAAAAAAATATTCCCTCCGTTCCATATTATATGAACTTTTTGTTTTTCGAGGTGAGCCTTTGACTTTCATTTTTACAAGATATGTTAGTCTAAAAATTATACCATAAGATTCCATATAAAAATACCTTTCAAATGAGTATACATTTTATTATGTTTAGTCTTATATTTGGGGAGACATTGAAGAAAGAATTGGGTGTCTCGAAAGGTAAGAATGACATATAAAAAGAAACAGATGTAGTAGAAGATAACACGTTAAAAAACTTTGTTTTTAGAGAATTTTTTTTATAAAATAAGACTAACAATTGAACACAAATTCTTACCTGTGGGCTGTGACGGTCATAAACTTGTGTTGACTCATAGGTCATAACCAATCTGAATAATGTTAAAAAGAAAAAGAGGTTCGTAGAAGTCATAAGTTTGTGAACATTACAAGCAAGAATTGTTGTTAACTGAAAACAATTTTTTTTAAGCCAAATTGTCATTTCAGACAGCCTTTTTCCATCTGGAATTAAGACAGAGAAGATGTCATTTTGTAATAAATAGTAGGCTAATTTGATAACTTATACCTTCAATAACTCACTTTTTCAAATCTTATACCTAAGATAATTTTCTTTAAAATCTTATACCTAAAATAACATTTTTTTTCCAAACTTGATACCAAATCTTTAAAAAATTCCTAAATTAACGAATTTGCTCTTACTAATTTGATGGTTTTAGGGGTAGTAATCATGATTCATGGATGTGTGTGTTATTAGGTAAGGGAAACGTTTATGATGATTAATTAGTAAGGGTAAGATTGTCAATTCAGGGCTTCTTTTAAGATTTGGTATCAAGTTTGGAAGAAAATATTATTTTAGGTATAAGATTTGAAAGAAAGTTATCTTAGGTATAAGATTTGAAAAAGTGAATTATTGAAGGTATAAGTTATCAAATTAGCCTAAATAGTAATCATTTAATGACAAAATGTCCGATAACTTTTTATCAAAAGATTGATCACATTCTGTCAAAGTGACTTGAGTGTAGTGGAGCACGGGAGTGGTTCAAAGCGTTGCAATATGGCAACGAATTGAGAGATCCCGGGTTCGACTTCCTCCACGGGAATGCTGCAGTACCTGCCATCAAGGGCAACCTTGATAACTCATCTGATTCCCGAACTTGCAAGGTGTTCGGGTATTTCCTTGGATCACCGAAAAAAAAAAAAGTCCTTTATCGGTCTTAGTTTTAGAGGGGAAAGCCTCATCTCAAGGGCCGTTTAAACTACTTCGTATCAACCATATCCCAGAATGTAAGGTAGTTGTTGCTACCAGTGTAGGACTGTAGGCAACTTTAAGTTGGGACCCATAGAAAAGGAGTCATCAAATGATAAGAGTTGGATGATGGTTACTGACCCTTACTGTGGGGTGTGTCTTTTGGTGAGCATTTCTGCAAAAAAACGCAACCAATTTAAAACCAATGATGCTCATTTATTTCTTTGTTAATTGTTAGTTACTCTTACGTATTTGTCCACTGATGCATTATCACACGATTATATGTTTAATTGGGAACATCATATGTATTAGAGATATTTAATGTATTAGAACCTAAGATTAATAAGAGTCATTAAGTCAGTATTAATGATGACCTTTGATGTACTCAAAGGTTATCAATCGACCTTGTATAAATACTCCGAGTTGTGATGGAATGAAATCAACGAAGCATTTTCCAAGCATTCACAAATTGATATCGATAAATCTCTCTAAAATCTAACATGGTATCAGAGCCTCTTTCTTGAGGTCTCTAAAAAAAGCTTCCGCATTCTTACCGGTGGGTGGTCGGAAATCTACACCCACCGGTAGTATATTTAATCAAACGCATAATACCTTTTTCTTTATGTGAAGATCACAACCTCAAACCAAATAAATAAAGAAAGAGTATGAAGAAGGGTTATCAATACTTATCATATCATGATGATATGATATGCCCTCACAAAATTGTTTGTGATAGCAGATTTGGCAGTGGAACATTTTGCCATTGGATTACTCCTCGCAGTAGCATCCCTCGTGCCAGGGAACAACGTACCAACTCTCAAAAGTAGAAGAAAATAAAACAGATCATATCCTCCTTTCTTTTTACTCAAATATTTTCAAACAAAAAAA